>CM032328.1:39912727-40082727 GCA_019022515.1 Quercus aquifolioides | reverse complement strand
GTATAGCATGAAATACTTTAAGAAATGATTCTTTCCTTTTAAGTTTAAAGTTCCTTTATAAAGGACTATGGTCTTAAGAAATATAAAAGGAAGAGCATATAAGACGGTTCCTTATATTAAATCGATAGGAAGTCTTTATGCTATGCTAAATACTGGGCTAAATGTCTATTTTGCGGTGGGCATAGTAAGCAAATATCAAGTGAATCAAAAATCACTTATTTTAGTGGGAGTAAAGCATATACTCAAATATCTTAGGAGAATAAGGGATTATATGCTTTTCTACAAAAGTGAGGTTTTGATAGTTACTGGACGTACAAATACTGACTCGTAGTTTGATTGTGATTCATGAAGTTGGACTTCAAGATATGTGTTCATCCTAGGTGGTGAAGATACACATCAAGCGTAAGTATCATCTCATTAGAGAAGATATGAGTACGTGAAAAGTAGTAGTAGTAGAAAAGATAATTTATGCAATAAATCTGGCTGAAACTTGTTTCCAAGCCTTGCCTTAGAGTGACTGTGAATTACTCTATAGGGAGATAAGTGTCGGATATGTGGTAAATTGTCTTTGAGGACAAGTGGGAGATTGTTAGGGTTTGTGCCCTAAAATCCAATTTATTGGCATGTCATGAATAATTAAGTTGTTTAATTATAAGAGACTATTTATGAACTAGTGGGACATTATCTTAGTCCATGAGATGCATAGTATGTGATTTATATGAAAAGTCACAGAAAGATATAAATCACAAGTTCTTTGTAAACTCAGAATTTTAGTTCGTAGTCGGTGATGAAATTGGGTATTTCATCTGCGAAGACTATAACATATCAACTAAGATGATTTGTCTTGATCATGGAAGTGGAGACTTCTAGTTGGTATGTTGATATGTTTTAAGAGTCAAGACATATTGAACTGGACCGCTGTGAGATTTATTATTCCCCTAAAGACTGTCAAATGAATAATAAAGCTCACGACTTCTATTTACATCAACTCTAAATCCTGAGAGAATAATGGACCTGATCATGAGATGTAGGTTGCTTTGACATATCAGGAGTGAGATCTATAAGTTATGGTCAAAACCTCAGTATGTTGGGCAGCCGCATTTAGTGTTGATGGAACATTTATTCTCAAGATGGAATTCATAATCTCTTAATGGAGATATAAAATATTCCCTTGAGATAAGTTTAATGGGTTTGGTTATTCAGAGTGTTAGGCCCAACCACTTTAGTAAAGAGTTACTAAAGTATATATTTATGGAATTGGATTTCATAAATATATTATGAATAACATAAAGGATTAAACCGGGTACTCAAGGATTAAGATGTAGTAATCTTCAAAGTGGCAGTCAATATTAATGACTTTGTATTACTACGAATATTTTAATGAAGGGGTTGAATGTATAATAAAGTCTTGGGATATAATTTATAGATAAGGCCTAGAGTGCAATTATATTCTTATAGTGGTATTGAATATAATTAATGGTAACTTTGGACTTGTCAAGAGTTGACGGAAAAGCCCAAGGCCCATTGGAGCTAGTGTCTTATTGGTCCCTTTGGTCCCATCTCAAGCCACAAACTAAAGCCCAATTGGGTAGGCCCAAAAACCTAACCCAATTAGAAATCAGTCATTATTTAATAAGTGTTATTAAATAAAGAAAGAATGAGAATAGTTTTAATGTACGTAAGATGGAAAAGAAAAAGAAATCAGTTTTTCTCCACAAGGAGAAGAAGAAGGATTTTTCTTTTGAGAATCTATGTACAAAAGACTGATTGAGAGACCACACATCTTGGGCACCATGTGGAATTGAGATGAAGATTGAAGGTATTCTCAAGTCAAGGTTTTGAAATTTACTGCATCAAGGTACGCATTCTATTCTTTATTCTAAAATTCATGGTTACATGTTTATCTTTTATGATTGAAGTAGATCCGTTGTTTTTTGTTGCTTCCGCTGCGTGTGTTTTGTATGAGATACAAAACCAGATATTCACCAACAGTTTAGCCATCAGGTATGTTCCCGCCTCTTCATTTTTCCCAACGGTTACCAACCATTTCTTTTTCTTCTTCATTCTCTTCATCTCCCTCATCTCTTCACATTCTTCATAACTCTTCAACTTCTTTTTTCTCTACAAAAACTTCCCTCTTCTCTCTTTTCCTCACATCATCTGATTCTCCCATTCTTTCAAAACTCCCTTATTCTCTCTAGACTCTCTTCATCTCCTCCAATGGCACTCAAGGCCAAAAAGACTTCCTACGTCCTTTCCTCTGATGCATATCTCCTCACCCGCTAGAGTGGGGTAGTGAGATTGATGGAGCCTTCTCACTTGACATACCAGCCAAAGAATCACACCCCTATGACTGAATTTGTAGGCTTTTCAAACTTTTCTCATTTTTAAGTTTCTCTTTGAACTTCTGTTTTGATGTGTTTTTGGCCATGTAAATGCTTGGGTTTTGTTGTGGGATGGGTTTAGATGAAAACTTGACACATTAGGAGGGGTAGGAACATGTTTAGGATTGATTTTGGATGATGAATGCTTGAAAATGTCGAAGGACTCTTTCTATCTATGCTTCTACATACATGGGCTCGAACCTGTGTACGTAGCTTGGACTTATATGTACGCAGCTTTGTTCTTGCATACACAGGTCTATTCTTGAGGCTCTGCGTACGTGAGTTCTAGCCTACGTACAAAGGGTCCTATCTGCGTACGTAGAGCTTGACCCGTGTACGTGAGACACTTGACAGAGGCCTTACTCTGCCCATTTTCACTTCTTTTTCAACTATTTCACTTCTATATGCAATCATAACACCTTTTTTTGTCATTTTTGCACCTAAACATCACTGCATCCTTCTTTTTATCTTTATTCTTGCATCGAAAACATCAATTTTCATCATTTTCAATTGAATCAAGAATCTAATGTTATCTTCTTCTTTTGTAGTCCTCATCCTATTATGCTGGAAGGGGAAGCACTAACAAAGTGGTGGAATGGTACAACCTCCTTGTTCCTGAAACTAGGACTTACATTCGGGAAGCGGGCTTCAAGCCTATCCTTGGTCTTCTGTCGAAAAGTTCTACTAGTGCTACCTTGGTGTAATGCCTCACCGAGAGGTGGTGGGAAACTACTCATACCTTCCATATTGTTAAGCGGGAGATGACATTGACTCTCTATGACTTCTACCGCATGACCGACCTTAGCTTCAAAGGGGCCATCATTAATTTGGATGACGTGTCTGGCATCTAGCTCGGTCTTGACATGTTGGGGAGGAAGTACTCCACTGAGACCATCCGCTACTTTGACTTACTGCCAAATTACATGCTTCTCCTACAAAGGACTACGGAGGAGCGCATCCAGATGGCTAGGGCCTTTCTTCTACACTTGTTGGGAGCTTATCTCTTTGCCAATGATGGGTAAATGATGTCCTTAATGTGGTTGACCCTCTTTCAAGACTTTACAAATGCACAGAGGTCCAACTGGGGGCAGGCAAGTCTTGCCTATCTTTACTCTACCCTTAACACTCTTAGCTGGGCCACCATGCAGTAGCTTGTAGGGCCTTGGAAGCTCATTATGGTTAGTTCTCTTTCCATCTCTTGTATTTTCATTTGTAACTTGTAGTCTTGCAAACTGTATCATCTCACAAACTGTCATCTTACAAACTGTCATCTTGTATCTAACTTGTGGCTTATGCTTCCTTTTGTAGCAATGGATTATTAGGTATGGCCTCATAACTCTGGGCGCCGATCTAAATTTAAGGGAGTTCCCTCGAGTGAAGGCCCACCTTGCTGGGTTAACTTTAAATGAGGTAAGCTTAAAAGTTCCAATTTTCATGCTTCTTCATGCATTTCCTTTAGGATACCTATCTTCTAACCTTGTGTCATTATAGGTTAACTAGACTCCATAGGCTGGCTAGCCCCTTCCTGCTTCTCCGGATTTGGAAGTTACTACCATCATTACTTCGGAGATTACCCAGCCCTTCGAAGGAGCAAGCTTGAGGGCACTCTACTTGGTGAAGAGGGTGCAGTGTCAACTGGTGGGTAGGGATAACCCAGATTCCGATGGATCCTCCGAAGTTTATGCTTGCCCCACACTCCATGACCGATGCTGAGTACAACTTGTGGGGGAGTGGCATTCCCTACGCCGAGCGAATCCTTGATGGATTGGACTATGAGGAATTCAACATCACCTGCCTCATGCCTTCCCTTCTGCTCAAGTATATGTTCAATCTCTTCTCTCCTTCTTTTCCTTTTCCTATACCTTGTTTGTCATAGCTTCTAATGGTGGAAAACTGTAGCAAGAGGAGCCTGCTGCGGGTGAGCCCACTAACCCTCCACATCTCCCTTGGACAATCTATGCTTACAACCCTGATGGCTTTGCTCGCCATGCTCCGTAATCCCAATGTTATGGGCTACCCTTTTCCTCTAAACACCTGGGTGATGAGTTCTTCTTTCACCTTTGTTCTTTTTTCTTCTTGCTATCTCTTTTTTTATTTTTTCAATCACTAATCCTTCTTTCTTTGAACACCAGCCCACCATCCAGGAGCATGAGGAGTTAGTATGGTTGGCTGGGAATCTCAAGTTGGAGGTGACCAACTTTTAAAGGAGTTTGTACGGTCCTGGAAGGGCAGCCTACCCAGGTGGTGGGGGTGATAATGATGATGATGATGAGGGTGGTGATGAAGAGGATTCAGAGGCGACTCCTAGCTACCAACCTAAGAAGAGGCGACACCATTGATTACCTGCAGTCAAGACACATACGCATACAACACACATCTTTCTTTTTTGTTGCTTTTATTGTTTTTTATTTCCTTTTGCAAACATTTGAACTCAGTTTGAGGCAAAGGGTTGTACTTAAGAACATCTTTTTACATTTATGCTTTTAATTGGGACTAGTACATAATTTCCAAGATATATGGTTAATTGTAGGTTTCAATACAACATTTCTTCTTTGATTCTTGAAATCTTGTGCTTGAAATATGCCTTGAATGATCCTTTAGGTCGTAGGAACCCTAAGGATGCCTTGGAGCAGAAAAACCATGCTTAAAATAGAGGAGAATGGGTTTCTGCCAAGCTCTGTGCATACGTGGGGATGGGCCTGTATACGCAACTTTGACTTCGCCTACGCAGGGTTCACCTTATGTACATAGGCCGCGAATCAAAGGAAACCCTAATTGCCCTAATTAAGTATAAAAGTAGCCGTTAGGATCCCAAAACCCTCATCAACGTATATTCAACTCAAAGAGAACCTTTCTGAGGTCCTCTAATGGCAGAAAACTTTCCACTTGATGTCTCGGCTTGGATTAGAAGGCTTGGTCCTGATTTCAAGGATTCTATCGCCCCTTATGGTCTTTCTTGTGTCTTTTCATATCATCAAATAATGGACTAGCCTCTTCTTCATGCTATTGCCAACTATTGGGTCCCTACTCAGCATGTTTTCCGATTCAATGGAGTAGAACTATGCCCCATTATCGAAGAATTTGGTGCCACCATGGGTGAACCAGAGATTGATGATCTCATCTTCCCTACCATGGGTAGGGATCTCCCCTTCTTGCTACAAGTTGTGTTGGGCGTCCCTCTTGCTACGACAAATTGGTGGTGCATCTTCAATAAACTTAACCTTATCTTGGTTTTTGCACACTTTCCTAGCTCGGCCCTTCCCATAGGTGAGAGCCTACGTTCATACTTTCTTCGTGCCTTTTGCTTATGTGCTCTCGCAGGTACTTCTTGGTCCAAAGATCATATTGTGTGGACCTCTAGATGTGCATGGTGGTTTATGAGCTAAAGGGAGATAACCCGATGGGCTTGATCTTGGCGGAAACCCTCGATGGTTTAGATGCCTTTCATAGGAAGGAAGCAAACTTGTTTGCGGGAAATCCTCTTCTTCTTCAGGTATAATCTCTAACTTTTGCTTAGGTTCTCAACCTAGCGTGATTCCTCTAATTTTGCATGGATTGCCTTTCAGTTTTCAACCCATTGAGACACCTTATATCATCTTTCATCATTATTTATATTTTTTTCCACTCATGCTCTCTCTTCTTTTTTTGCTTTTCTCTCTCTTCTTCTTTTTTTTTTTTTTCCCAAATATGGCTACAAGAGAGGCTTCGATTGCTTCAACCTCCTACCATACCCCCCAACACATACCTCCCTACGTATTTTAAGGATCGCTGGCTTCATCAAAATGACACGAGCTTTGAGACGTACATGGAGCTTACAGGTCACATCATGGAGACCAACATCCAATGGGTCGTGGAGTGGTGGCACATCTCAAGCATGATTCATAGTTGATGCAAGGACTATTGTGTGCCTTTAATTAGACTTCGTTGCTACTCACACCTACTCCACTTGTCGTATCTCAAGGCAATTTGGAGAGCGTCAAGGAGCTCCTAATGATGAAGGTGCCTTCCACATCGAGGTGTTTACTAATAGGATCTTGGATAGGCTTTATGAGGCTTGGCCATACCGTAGGGTGACTAGAGGCATCGCTCTTCTTCGATACATCTATCCCACTGCGAGGTACAAGCAATGGTTGGAGGATGACATGAAGTGGATTCTAAGGGATGAGAAAGCTTACATGAAGACTAACAAGAAAGTAAAGAGGGCTGAGTGACCACCTTAATATGCCCCATATTTTACTTTTCTGCACTTTATGATTCTCATGTTTTTGTTTTTGAATTTAATAAAGGATTGGAATGTTCCAAATCCCTATGAAAACAATCTTGTTACCTTTTAATTTGAGCAATAAGAGAATCTCTTTTTATTATCTTTGCTTATTGTTATCTCATTCCTTTGTTTTTGTTTTTTTCTTTTCTTTTCTTTTTCCTTTGTCATGTAATTTTTGCCCTTGATGTCCCTTCAGGAATTTTCGCCATGCCCATGGTCTTTTCCCCTAACTTTTGCCTAAATTGGCCTTTCAGGTTTTCAATATAGCGGGGTTCTTTTGTCTTAATTTTTGCCTAGGCCGCCCTTTCAGGTTTTCAACCTAGCAGGCTTTTTTCTTTTTCTTTTTTTTATTTTATTAAATGTTGTATTTCCAAAGTCTATCCATGTTAATTAGGCGAAGCATCTCTTCCCTATCCAAATCTGTGATCCTCATAGCACCTTTAGACTTGATCAACTTAATGATAAAAGGCCCAGACCACCTTGGCTTCATCTCTCCTCTAGGATCAAAAGTCTCATCTCTAAGCACCTTTAGGACCAAGTCCCCTTCTTTAAGGTTTCTTGGATTCACTTTCTTGTTAAATGCTTTTGCAATCCTTTTTTGGTACCCTTGTGCACGATATTATGCCCTAGCCCTCTTCTCATCTATCAAAGCCAATTATTCATATCTCACCTTAGCCCAATCCTCTTATAGGACCTTGGTTTCCACCAATACCCTCAAACATTGTGTCTCTACCTCAATAGGAAGCATCGCCTTACTACCATAAACCAAAGAGTAAGGTGTTGCCCAAGTCGATACATGGATAGAAGTTTTATAACCCCATAAAGCAAACGGAAGCTTCTCAGCCCAATCTTTGTATGTCACTACCATCTTGACTAGGATGTTCTTCATAGTCTTATTAGTTACTTCTACGGCCCCATTAGCTTGTGATGCTCAATGCTATATTCTTCCATGGCTCTCCGAACTTCACCCTTAAAGTAGGAACCATTATCAGAGATGATCTCTTGGGGCACCCCAAACAGAAATATGATGTTGTTTTCTAAGAACTGAACCACATGTTTAGCCTTCAATATGGAGTAAGAGGCTGCTTCCACCCACTTGGTAAAATAATCAATTGCCATCAGGATGTATTCATGCCCATTTGAAGCCTTAGGAGCTATTCTTATGATCACATCTATACACCAAACCGAGAATGGCCATTGGGAAGTCATGCTATACAACTCACTAGGTGGTACATGGTTCAAGTTGGCGAGTGTCTAACATTCATAGCAACTCTTCACATAGTCCACATAATCGGTTTCCATCGTATTCCAATAGTACCCTATCCTTAGGATTTTCTTGGCTAACATTAGCCCATTCATTTGAGGGCCACAAATCTCTTTATGAACTTCTTCCATTACCTTCTCGGCATCTTCCTTCTTCAAGCTACGAAGGTGTATACCATCGTAGGACCTTTTATAGAGTTATCCTCCACATAAAATGTATTGTATTGCCATCATTCTAATGGAATGACATTCTCTCTTATCGGCACCATCTAGATATGCCCCTAGTTCTAAGAACTTCATGATGTCATAGTACCATGGAACTTCCTTTTCCTCTATGGTCATTACTGAAGCTTCAGTCTTCCCTTTTTGCACTTCCTCATAACTTTGCTCAATCTTTAAGGGTCATGTCCATACTCCCTTGGGTATTTTAACCATGAAGGCCAAGGTAGCTAAGGCATCCGCAAATTGATTTTGAGCTCTAGGGATGATTGTGTACTCAATCTTGTCAAAGGTCTTGGTCAAGTCCTCCAAGTATTGTTGATAAGGCTTCAAGTGTTCCTCTTTCACCTTCCACAACTTTTGTGCTTGGGCTATAACCAAAGTTAAATCTCCAAAGACTTCGACCTCCTTTACCTTCAATTCTTGAAGAGCTTCCATTCCGGCAATACAAGCCTCATATTCAGCCATGTTATTAGTTGCTTCAAAGTTCAACTTGATTTCCAAAGGTATGTGAGATCCCTCGGGAGTGATCAAGAGTATTCCTATCCCATTCCCATGTTGGTTTACGGCTCCGTCAAAGTACATCTTCCATGTCCCTAACTCAACATCCAAAATGTCATCATCCAGAAAGTCTTCTTTACCATCTTTGTTAGGACATATGTGGAACTAGTTTTTTTTTTTTAGGTAAAAGACAGAAACTTGTTAGAACATATGTTATTGTAAATTGGCTAATCGTTTGACAAAACGCACTTTGCTTGTAATTGGATAGATCTAGGATGGGTTTAGTACTTCAACGAACAAGAGTTCAAGTCTAGTATTGAAGCCATGCAAGTCTGTCCAAGAAACAAGTAAAAAAGTGCTATTCATTAAAGCTCGACAGATAATATCTATCGAGGTTTAATGCTTGTACTCGACAACTGCTTGACAAAAACAGTATCTATCGATAATTATGAAATTCAGATTTCCAAATCTGTTTTCACGCATATCCATGTGTATTTATGTAGGGTTTCTTTTCTCACAACCCTAGACATATATCAAGATTATTTTAAAGGCCGTCAAGTGATGCAACTCAATGCAAATTGATTGTGCATGCAAATTGTGACCGAAGACAGAATTTGCCCTAGTTCATCATATTCCTTTGTAGAAGCTGCTGCATCTTTTCGCCAAGGTTTTTTATCCAAAAAGCTTCTTGTTCTTCATCATTGGATGAACTGAAAAACTTTGCAGCCAACATCTTTCTCATGTTGGTGTGTTAGTCACGTACTGGGATCCGTGCATCGATTGGTTAGTCACGTACTAGAAGCCGTGCATTGAAAAGGAGAGATTGTCACTACAGAACTAGTCCAACTAGGTATTGGGGTAAGGGTTCAACTATAGGTTGGTATTAGGTACTAGGATTCCTTTTACTTATAACCGCTTATTTTGATAATAGTGAATTCTCGGGAGTGGTGACCTTAAATTCATTCGGTGGGGTTTTGCCTCGATGGTTTTCTCCATTCGTAAACAAATCACCCATGTCAAAATTAATTTCCACTGCATTTAGTGATTTAGTGATTTGTTTGTACTACCACGCTCATTGCATGTAATTGAATCTAATTAATTTCACTTGGCTAAATTAATTGATTAAGTTACCAATGGGGTCATTACATTCTTGGCCTATCAATCTTCCCCCTCTATAGGATTCTCGGCACAAAAATCCGACACAACGCTCCCTTTGATGGTTTTTCTAACCACATACTTCAAATCGAATTCTACCAATAAGAACAACCATCTTGATAATCTTCCACTCAAAGCGGGCTTCTCAAAGAGATACTTCAATGGGTCCATTCTTGCTACCACCCATATTTAGAAAGGTAAGATGATATGTCTCAACTTTTGCACTACCCAAACAAGTGTGAAGCATGACTTTTCTATGGGAGTGTACCTAGTCTCATAATCATGGAACCTCTTGCTCAAGTAGTATATGGCCCTCTCATTCTTGTCATCGTCCTCTTGTGCAAGCATACTTCCAACCGCATCCCCTATGATATAGAGATATAGGAGTAAGGGTTTTCCATGTTGTGGAGGCACTAGGATAGGTGGGTGGAGGAGATATTCCTTGATAAGTTCAAAAGCCTTTTGGCACTCATCATTTCAAGTATGTGGTTCATTCTTCCTTAGGAGTTTGAAGATGGGCTCACAAGTGAGGTGAGTTTGGCAATGAATCAACTAATGTATTGTAATCGACCTAAGAAACCCCGTATCTTTTTCTCACTTCTGGGTGGAGGCATCTCAAATATGGCTTTGATCTTGGATGGGTTAACTTCTATCCCTCTATCACTTACTAGGAAGCCTAGCAATTTTCCAGCGATTACTCCGAAGGTACACTTTTGTGGGTTCAATCTTAGCCTATACTCTTTAATCCTCTTGAAGAACTTCCTTAAGTTTATGGTGTGGCTTTCTCTATCCTTGGATTTCACTATCATATCATCAACATACACCTCTACCTCAATATGCATCATATCATGTAATAAGGCTGTAGCCATCCTTTGGTAGGTTGCCCTAGCATTCTTGAGGCCAAACAGCATCACCGTATAACAATAAATTCCCCATTAAGTAGTGAAAGTGGTTTTGGTCAAATCTTTGGGAGCCATCTTAATTTGGTTATACCCCGAAAAATCATCCATGAAAGACATTAAGGCACTTCCTACCATGTTATAGACCAAAACATCAATGTGAGGGAGAGGAAAGTCATCCTTAGGGCATGCCTTGTTCAAGTCCCTAAAATCCACACATATCCTCACCTTCCTATCCTTCTTAGGCACGAGTACGACCTTGGCTATCCATTCGGCTTGGTGTACAGGTTTGATGAACCCTACCTTTAATTGCTTAGTGACTTCCTCCTTGATTTTAAAGAGTCATTCAGTCCTCATTCTTCTCAAATTTAGTTTGACGGGTACCATGTGATCATGAGTATCAATGTGATGTTGAGCTATCTCGAGGTCAATTCCAGCCATATCTTCATAAAACCATGCAAACACCTCTTGAAATTCCGTGAGGAGTTCTTAAAGATCTTTTCTTTCTTTTTCATTTAGAATTGAGTCAATTTTAATTAAGCGTGGATCCTCATTATTACCCAAATTAATAGTTTCAAGAGTTAGTTCCATAAGTTCAATTTTCTTTTCCAATTGTTTATTAATTTCATTTTCACATTCATTTGAATCATTAAGTGTAGAATATTGAAAAGTACACTGGAACTTGCATTAGAAAACCTTTTCCCCCATGTTTTTAGAAAACCCAACCCAAGTCCAATTATTAACGGGCCCTACAGCAAGCGTGATGAATTCTTTCTTCTTTCTTTTTCAAGGCTTTTCATTCTTCTCCTCTCCCTTCTTCAACTTAGTGGACTAGTCCTCCCCTTTTAGAGGTTTCCATACATGCATCGCTTTGGTTATGTCATACAGATCCCCACCCTTATTGGGGAAATCTCTCCCCACCTCATCAAAGAACCAGTCGCCATCATCCTTACTCCAATAGCTAATCACTCCATCATCTCCTTCTTCTTCTTCATTTTAAGTCAACATAAGGTATTGGTCAATGTCAGAAGAAGGTTCCATGTCACGTTCAAGCATGAAGCGAGCTAGGGTGACTTGAGTTGTTCCATCATTCGAGGTCCATTCTGGCCAATCATGATCTTTCCACAATCCCGCATGTCCCAATTCAGAGAAGTCGTTGACATGGGCCCTCTTGAAAGACCATGGTCCAGGAGTACTCTTCAATTATGGCATAAAGTTGAGTAGAAGCAGGCGGACCTTCCCTTCTATCATCATACAGTTAATGTCTTTTTGAGTCAGCTTGCTTTATCCATGTTTAGCCTTGTCTTCTTCAACTTCCTCTTCTTCTATCTTGGAGAGGTGGCTTATTATCTTCTTAAGAACTTCAACTTGCGCCTCCACACACTCGAGCATCTTTTGCATGAGGACCTTTTCACTTAAAGCGTCCATCTTTCCCTCTTAAGAAGTTTTCCCTTTGAATGTCTTGCATTCCATTGGACTTGGATTGGAGTGGGGACGTAATGTTTGAAAAGAAGTCCCATTTTCATTAAGCTCATGTTCCAATTAAAGGTTTTTTTAACTTTTTAGATGTCCTTAGAAAATTTTTAAGTTCATTTTAATGAAGGCCCAATTACAATATCACTCCCTTTCCTCTTATGGATTTTTGCCCCTTGTTTCATTAGGCTTTGGTCCATTTACAATAAAACTCTCATCTTACTCTCATGGACTTTTATTAGAATGCACCTAAAAATTCTCAACCCTTTGTCTCAAACATGGGTTTACAATATATTCATCACCTTTGGGCTTTTCATTTTCATTCATCATTTCATTTTTTTTTTTTTTTTTTGGAAATAGCCCTTTAGCTAAAATATATTGTAGCCTTCCTCTCAAAGTCCATTAAGTTCTCATCATTTTGGGCCTAGGCATACAACAGGGAGGCCCAAGGTTAGGGAACTTCATGTTGGCTTTGTAGAATTTTGGATGCTAAGTCCATAGCATATTTGTTGCCTTAAGCCGAAAGTCCTTTTTTCCAAAAGGATTTTTTCCACTTGGGCCTATGATAGCAACTAGGTTATGGTCTTATGAACCTTTCAAGTTAAGATATACCTTTGGATTTAGGGACAAGCCTCTTATATGTGAGAACTTCTTTTCTTTTATCCCGTAACATCTTAGGGTATAACATAACTTTAGGGCCATCCCTTCCATTTTTTACATTTTTTATTTGTTCTTTAGGTGAACACATGATAAATAGTTGAAAAAACAAGAGATATAAAGGGTATCCTTTGTGATAGGGTCTAGGATCTCTCTAGTGTGGGTAGGCTTCCTAAGGCTAAAGGGATAGATAAGTAGGTCATTCACCACCTAATTTTTGCAATGGTCTAGGAACCATATATATAGCATCCTCTCGAGGAAGGACCTTTTGATCTTACTACCAGAGATATGAGTTCGGAGTTTATATACGTTTTTGGGAAGGTTTTAGACACCAGAGACTGCCCAACCCTAAATTTGGCCTCCCATCATTGTGTCTTATGTCTTAACCTCGATAAAATCATGTTCAACACTTGTATTCTAACTTACACACACACTAGCATACATCTAAGCATACAACATGGCATCATTCATCCTAAAACACATACATGTCTATCCATAGAGCAAAAGAAGCCAAACCACACATATACAACCCTAGCATTCATCTAACATGGCATCACATCATATTCAAGGCAGCAACATGTATAATCAAATCAAGGCGGAAGCATAAGAAAAGATCTAAGCAACATGTGATTCATCCAAACATCAAAACAAGATCATATCACAAATGCATGGGCATTTCCAATGCATGACTTACCTTTTACTTACCTTACAGCAACTCAGCATCTATGGCATTATGCATGAGCATATGAATGCATGATTATGGCATTGAAACGAAGCAAGCACAAGATAAACCATAATTCTAACATGTGATAGCAAACAAACATGTAAAACAAAGACTTTGGAAGCATAAAAACATGGAAAAGAAGCTAAACAAAACAAACATGTGAAAAAAAAAGCAAAAAAAATAAATAAAAATTAGGGTTTTTGGGCAGCGGTTTACGCACGCACAAACAAGCCTATGTGTGCATAATCAAGCCTGCATGCGTAGGCAAGATTATGCATATGCAAGTTCTTGCCCAGAAAACCTAAAAACACAAAAACAGTGCAGGATCTTAAAACAGAAATTCTAACAACCTAATCATGCATTTTTAAGCATACAAAAATGTAAACCTAATATAGAAAAGAATATTAAAACATATTATAGCAAACAAATAAAGCAAACAGAAAGATTTAAAAGCAGAAAACGAAAGAAAGGAAAAAAGAAAAGTTTAGACTGGATACCTCACATAAAAGCTTTCCAAACTTGATTTTTGGCAGTTCCCCTCAGTCAAATCTATTCACAAACCAATAAGAAAGTGATTAGCAATATTAAACTAAAAGGATTGGAGCCAAAAAATGTCTCAATCAAACAAAATTGACTTGAGGGTATTTTGTGAAAAAACACCCTTTTGATTCACTATTTTCTAGTGAATCTTGTATTTTTTCCCATGGGATTTCTGTGTGTTTTGAAAATGTACCATGTAAGGCTTTATATGGTGGAAAAAATGAGGCTTAGAATGGCTCCCAAACGATGTGGGATTCATTCTAAACCTCAACAATTATTGTAAAAAACTTGCTTTTTTATGTCTCTGAAATCCTAGCTGTGTATGCAAGAGTGTGCCTGCGTACACATGCTTTGGCCCACGTACGCGGGCAGCTACGTGGGCCGAGGGCCACTTTGGTCATTTTATTTCCAAAAATAGATTTTTTTTTTTTCTCATTTAAAAGGTTATATTTTCCATTTTAACACTCCTCAAGTCAATTTGATATATGATTAGGCTCCAAATTGGCCTTGGGCCTTAGAGTTTGGGCATCATTGGAGAACGGGGGTCCGAGTCATAAGGGGTACAAAATGCAGTGTCTATAGTTCCTTTGGGTTTTCCTTAGAAAATGCTTTCTTTCACCTTCAAGAAGTAAAGGTGGTTCCTTCGGGTCTTCCTAAACAAAATCCTCTCTTTCTCCAAGTATCCTAGGATGTCTTTAGGTTTCTTGATATGTGAATCCTCACTCCCTTCAGTTGAAAATCTCACCAAGTTGTGAAAGTGATTGAGAGACTATGGAAAATGCCACACTAGGGCAGCATTTTTCGCACGGTCTCTCCCCTTCAAATGGACTTCTGGACAATAATCTCGACAACATCTTGGCTTTATCAAGAGCTACAGTCATAATTTCTTAGCAAGATCATCAGACAATCCTATAACCAACTTGAGCATTCCTTGGAAGTTTGATTGCCAGATTGATATTGGAGAAAAGCAAACCAAGCCTACATTCAGGGACAAATGAACATTCCCAACGGTATTGGAACCACCTCAGCCATGGTGATTTACCCAATAATTCTCAGATGCATGAAAAATAGCTTTAGCTACTTCAGTGATAAAATGTTAGAACTTTTTCATGACGAGTGCCAACATATGAGTCATGGTGGAAGAGTAAAGGGACTAAAATTGGTCGCGAATGAGGACCAAAGTACTTCCAGCTTTATCAGGTTTGGCATAGTCCTGATATGTCACTAACTCCATTCAATTTCCTTTTCAAGAACATACTTTAATCAAGCCAACGAGACATCACCTGCGTTGCATGCTTCAATGAATAGTGACGACAAAACATCTGAATATAGGTGATAATACAATCAAAGAGCCACTCACTTGCTCAACATCTGGGCAATAGTGCCCCATCAAAATTTCAAGTAATTGCATTAATATCCCTTCTTTTTATTCTCATATTACCTTTATTAAGTCCCTAATGTTGCATGATGCCTTGACAAGTCATCTCAATGACTTACCTGAAAATGAAGCTCGTTACTTGAGCTTCACAAAAATCTTCACCACAAGTCAGAGAAAATATTCATCCAAAAGATGTATGCCAAATTGGAGTCAAGCATTTAAGGCTTCTTTGTGAGGCAGAGAACTTTATCCCCTAAGTGGATCTTTGCGAAAGCTTCTAGATATTGGGAATGCCATCCATCGGAAACACTAGGACCCAGGTTGGCCTTGTCACCACATCCCAGACACTGTACCAACAAAACCTTCTATCATCTCGGTTGGCTTAGGTTTGTTGTAATTTTTTCCACATTTTTAAAAAATGATTTTCCAAAATAAAATCAAAGCATAAAGGTTCAAATCAAAAGATCAAATCATGAAAATCTGTGTTTTGAACACATGCATCTTTTAAGAGTAGCAAGACAATTCCAAAACTTCTTTTGTGGGGAAAGAGTTGTTTAAGTGAAGTGGTTATCCCTTACCAAGGATGAGGGGCATCTGATTCCTAAACACTCACCTCATGATATCCCATTTCAACAACCTTGCATTCATGAAATATTCACCACTTTTGCAAAGTGTCATATTCAATTCTCTTCTTGACAATCAACCCTTCGTGGAGGTCTTACCCAAAATTGGTGTGGACCCTAAACCAGTGAATGACCATATGTTCAAGTTTCATTGATCAACTGGTTGGATTTGAAATGATAGAGGCATTTGTTTCAGCTATCCAAACAATTATATCGCTTGATAGCCCGTTGAGCGAAAAAGAAAATATTTTTTTCGAAAATTATCCAAATTTGTACTTTGGCACTTAAGCTCCTTAGGCTAAAAAGTAAGGGCTCAAGATGACAGAGAAAGGCATTCATTTCACTACCGTCCCACTTGTGGAGAAATATCCCTTACTAGCCTAGTTGAGCCTGTTGAATTCTTTTCTTATTCAACCCAGTCAAGGATTAGCCCCCACACTGGGCGAGTTAGATGGTTACAAGAATCTCATGCTAGGTGACCTCAGAGATTTGAGTCCATCAAATGAGTTCCTAATTGAAAAAAGAAAAGAAAAGAGCTCAAATCAATAAAATGACAATTTCATGGGCCAATTAAGTCAAATGAAGCCCCAAATAAAAGGAGGGAAAAAGAAAAAATTCAGCCCAAAATAGTCAAGAGACATGGGCCAAAGAAAATAAAATGAAAGACCAAAAATATGAAAGTGGGCAAAGTTCAAGAGATGAACTCAAATTGAGGATATAGCCAAGCACGAGAGGCAACCAAAATGGTTCTAAACCAAGTGTAATCCTTAACTTTAGGAAACCCTTCAAAGAATTTCATTGCCAAAAATATCCTCCTGTAAGCCTAGGAAAACCATATTCCTATATTACAGTCCTAAGAAAGTCCTTCACTGAGAGATGTAAAGTTGTAATTTACAACTATATGTTTTGTTGGCTTTTATTTCGTGCCAAATTTGATTGTAATTATTTTCAATCTTTTATACCCTATATTATTTGTGGGATTTCTTTGTAAGGGTTGTGTGAGAGAGAGTATGTGTGAAGACTCAAGGCATGAAGACTAAAGTTGTTTTCACGGGTAGCTCGCGACTAAGCATCCCGCGAAGTGATGCATGTGACCTGCACATGCTAGAATGCGAAAAGTCAAGACAGGATGGAGACAGCTATGTTTTGCAAATAGCTCACAGGTAAGGCCTTCCCACAAGACACCCGCGAAACATTCTGTTTTGCCAGATTGTCCTATCTGATACACACTTTCTGTACCCACACTATATATACCATCATTACCCACAGATGTTGAGGAGTGCTTCTGAGAGAAAACCCTAGCCACAAACCTTAAGAGTTAGAGATTGTTATACCCACATTTCTCTACACAATTGCTTGTGGATTTTCCTCAACTCCTACCTCTCCATTTCCATACCATTGAGAGGTTGATAGCCCAAACACTTACCACACCCTTTCAGAGAGGTTTTGGTGCTGCTGGGAAGCATTGGAAGAAGCTAGGCTTTGGCGGATACAATCGGGCGTATTGCGGGATCCAGAGAGCTAGACAAGACACGGTTCTGAGAAGCCTTGTTGGAGTAGGAGCTTGGAGGGCTTAGGTACATCAGGTAGATTAGGCTTGGAGGGTCTCTTGCTAACCCATGTATCCCAACTGATTGTCTAGTGGATCGATTACCGCTTGGAGGGCGGCGGAGAGGTTTTTCGCCGAGTTCTTCGGTTTCCTCTTCGATAACACATCGGCATGTTATCTTGTGTTTGCATTCTTCTTCCCTACTCTTTTACCTTTCATTTTACTACTGTGTTATAATAATTATAGGTTAGAGTAGCTTATTTGTTTATTCGCTCGCATTTACTCTATTCCGCACTTAGTATTAAGTTAGAGTAAAATCTATCGAGTCGTAACTTTAATTTGGGGGTCTAAACAGCTCTTGTGTTTTCAACACATTTTCGAGCATTCAATTGGTATCAGAGCGGGTACACTCACTGTGGTTTAAATACCTGAGTGTGTTCCTTAACCCTTTGTGATGGACCGGTCACAATCTCTTAATACCCCACCATTCTTTGATGGGGGCAACTATGCATTTTGGAAAGTTCAAATGAGGGCTTTCTTGTGTGCTATAGATGAGTCGGTATGGGACTCCATTGAGAATAGGTATGTTAAACCCACGACACCGAAGTCCCAATGGGACAAGGCTGCTTTAGCTTTGGCTAGTGCAAATAGTAAAGCAATTAACGCTATATTCTGTGGTGTGTCTACTGATGAATTTCACAAGATATCGCATGTGGAGACAGCTAAGGAAGCTTGGACAATTCTTGAGACTACCTATGAGGGTACCAAGAAAGTTAACGACACAAAGCGTCAGATGCTTACCACCAAATTTGAAGAGCTCAAGATGGGAGATGATGAGTCTTTTGATTCATTCTATGGAAAGCTCAACGAAATTTTGATTTCTAAGCTCAATCTTGGTGAGAAGATTGAGGATGCTAAGGTGGTGAGAAAAATTTTGAGATCCTTGCCAGAGAGCTTCCGAGCAAAAGTCACAACTATAGAGGAAAGTAAAGATTTGGATGAGATCAAAATCCAAGAGCTCATTGGATCTCTCCAGACATATGAGCTAGGATTGCCTTCTCATAAGTCGAGCAAATCTCTTGCTCTCAAAACCATCACCGAGAGAATGGAGGACTCCTCCGAAGAAGATGATGTGGAGAAGGAGGTAGCATTTCTTGCAAAGAACTTTTGAAAATTTCTGAAAATGAAGAACAGTGGGAAACCATTCAGCAAAAGAAAGTTTTCATCCTCCAAAGGTGATAGGAAGGAGTTTAAGAAGAAAGATGGGAAGGAGTTCCAATCCCCTCAAGGAATTGTGTGTTACGAATGCAATGGCCATGGGCATCTCAAGAAGGAGTGTCCTAACTACTTGAGAGGGAAGGGCAAGGTGTTTGCCACTACTCTTAGTGATTTTGACAATTCAAATTTAGACACTGAAGGAGAATGTGACAATGAGGGAAACTACCGAGCCTTCATGACTATTGCCACCGTTTATTCAAAGGATGATTTGAGCAATTTGGTTGATGAACTTGGAGATATTTCTGAGGATGAAGAAATTGAAGAATCGGAAGATGAAGACGTGTGCCAAAATGAAGGGGAGAACAACCTTTAGGAAGCATATGATTCTTTGGTGGAAGATTGTGGAAAATATGCCAAAGTTGCTAACCTTGCTATGAAAAAGATGAAAAAGGTTGAAGAAGAACATAGGTGTATACTTGTGCAACTTAAGGAATCAAAGTGTGAAGAAGAAAGGCTCAAGGGAGAGTTGGTTGAAGCTTACACTAAGATCAAGTTTCTTGAACTTGAAATTATTCAAGCAAATGTCAAGGTTGAGCGCATTTCCACCAAGAAACTCGACAATGTGTTATCTTCTCAAAAATCTTCACATGATAAGACCGGTTTGGGTTATACTGGAGAAGGAAGTTCGAGCAGCGAACCCAAGAAGGAAGTGAAGTTTGTTTCAGCCAAGAATGTTGAGAAACTTAAAGAAGTGAAGCCTGAGATTGAGACCCCTACTATAGTGAAGAGAACCATTGGCACAAAGCCAAAGGAAAAAGGGAAGTCATTACCCAAAAATCAAAGGGGGCCTAAAGTAAAGCACGTGTGTCTTCATTGTGGCGCACAAGGACACACAAGGCCAAATTGCTTCAAGCTTCATGCACTCAAGAAGGCTGATTCTATGCGTGACCAAGAAAATTCAAGGACAAGACCAAAGGGAGCACAAGCTAAGGGAGATGGTGAAGGACATCTCATTGGAGACATGATGGAAATGCTAAAAAACATATCACTGTGCCTTGCTAGCTTCACTCCGAGGTTTGAAAGTTATGTTGGTCATACCCCGCCATCTAAGGCTCTCACCCAAAATACTCGTAAAGAGTAGGTGACGAAGGGTACTTAAGCATGATCACCCTATATGCCTATGCATTAATACTTCCGATGTTTAGGGTCATAGGTTCATGCATCATGACATGCATATTTCAATTTGTGTCAATTGCTTCCAGTTCTTAGCATGTTTCTTTTACAAGTTTTGTTTTGTACTTGTGTTTGTTGATCTTACTTTACTTGTTCTGTTTTTTAGTGTGTTCAAAAATTCAAAAACCCATAAAAATTGAAAAATCTTCAAATAGTTTGATCGCTTGTGTTGTGTATATCACATGTGAGTTTGGCCTAGTACCTTCATATTAATGAAGTAGTGCATTTATGAGCTTAGCTTGTTATGTATGCACATATATCTTTGTGGGAGAAATCTTGAAAATTATGTGTGATTGTTGCAAATAGATCTTCAAGCTTGTCATGAATGATTGGTCAATAGTCTTGTTGGTCTTGATACTTGCATAGACTTGTGCCTATATATCTTCCCACTTTACTTTTATGTTTTTGCAATAGAGCTCACCAAATGTTAATCTCAAAATGAAAAAGAGATTATGAGCTGCAAAAGCCTATTGCACATACCAGTATTTGACTAGGCAAAAGGGAAAGCGACTTTTGTATTGAAATGTATGGTGCTCAAAAAGCCAAAGGCTAACTCTCAATGTTGAAATATCAAAAATTTCAAGCACCGATCTTAGAAAGAGATGTATTATCCAAAAAGGATCAAATGTTATGATTTATGCAAAAGCCAAATGAAAAGCTTCTAAGATTTGTAATCATTCTCCTATGGGAGGTCATATATGTTCATTTCTATAATTGAGATAGACCACTTGACTTAGTATCAGTTGTGTATGACTTTCATTCTCGATGTGTTCAAAGAGAGGACATGGACGAAGCTGTTAACTCCGAGTGGAAATGTATACTCGAAAATCATTAAAGAGATCTTTTCAAATGCTAATATGGACGGAGACCACATTAACTGCTGGGTGAGACACAAGGAATTTGTGATTACAAGAGATTCAATCCAAGACTTCCTTGAAGTTCGTCCACCTTCACAGCCAATCATAGTCCAGTATGATGATCATCTGGAATCAATTGAGGAAATGGTAAAGATTCTTAGGGGTACACCAACCAAGAAGTCCATGAACACAATTCTGTTCAGTCTAGAGATGAGAGCTCTTGCTTATGTGATGATCCACAATTTGTATCTGGTCACCAACCTAACGACACTGTCCGATCCAAGGACAATCTTCTTGTATGATCTCTTCACTCACAAGGAGATTGATATTTGCGGTCACATTTTCCATCTTTTGACCAAGAGCATTGAGAAGCGGAACTCCAGAACAGTCATGCCATTTCCCTTTCTCATTATGGGCCTCATTGCAAAGGCAAAGCTCAAACTTCCGAGCGGTCTCACTATTGTGCATAGAGATTACCCTATTGGTGCACACACGGTAACTCAAAGCACAGCTCACATTAAAGGCTCCAGAACCGGTGTGTCTTCAATACCAAGGGATCATGTTAAGGAAGAGGGTGGTGACACACAGGAGGAGATTGATAGATTCACCACTGCTCCAGAGTCTTCAGCTTAGCCATCATCTTCAGCACCAGCACGAGGATTAGATAGACTTGATCGCCTCCTAGCTAGAATGGACCAGATGTTTACCGTGCTTGACTCCCATGTGCAGCACACCGTGGACCAATTTACCTATATCCAGGGTCAGATCACTGTAGTATCTTCACAGATTGAGGATTTATCCATAGCGCACGGATCAAATTCAAAGTCCAACCAGTTCTAGCCTCTTTGGCCATTTCGGTCAAAAAGGGTGAGAAAATTTTGAGGGGGAGCTTGCACATTTTAGGGGAGCAAAGTATAGAGCAAAGCATAGACAGACTTTAGACTTAGATACATTGGTTCATTCAGGTGGTTTAACTTTATTTATGTTTGGTTTAAACTGTTTTAGTATTTATAACTCTTGGATAGTTGTTTTTATTGCTTTCTTTTAAAGCTTTTAATACTCTGTTTTTTAATTTCAGTTTATATTCAGTATTTGTGTTTATCTCAATGCTTTGTAGCATTTTTTTAGTACTTTTAGATGTTGATTATATATCTTGAGTACCTCACTCTTGTACCCTAGTAGGACATGCAATTGATCCTTGTGATTAATCTTAATTACATTGCGTGTCCGGATGAGCATTTACTAGCTAAATGTTCAGTGTAGTCATTCTTTAATGACTGTTCTTGTATGATCAAGATATGCTTACATGTTTTATAGTATTTACAAACTTGATCACATTTTACTTGCTCATGTACGTACCATGTGTTCAACCTGTCATAAGCTTAATGAAAGTTTTGTTTGTGTGCAAGTGTTTCAGGTTACAAGTATATACATGCAAGTGCTTCACAACTTCTAGATTAGGTGTGAGTGAGTTTTGCCACTGTTCCCAAACTCATGTTTAAGTCTAGAGTCTGTTTTAGGGGTTTTGTCACTGAATAGCCGAAGGGGAGATTGTAAAGTTATAATTTACAACTATATGTTTTGTTGGCTTTTATTCCGTGCCAAATTTGATTGTAATTATGTTCAATCTTTTATACCCTGTATTATTTGTGGGATTTCTTTGTAAAGGTTATGTGAGAGAGAGAGAGTGTGTGTTAAGACTCAAGGCGTGAAGACTAAAGCTATTTTCGCGGGTAGCTCACAACTAAGCATCCTGCGAAGTGATGCATGTGACTTGCACATGCTAGAATGCGAAGAGTCAGGACAGGATGGAGACAGCTGTGTTTCGCGAGTAGCTCGCGGGTAAGGCCTTCCAGCGAGACACCCGCAAAACATTTTGTTTTGCCAGATTGTCCTATCTGATACATACTTTCTGTATCCACACTATATATACCATCATTACCCACAGATGTTAAGGAGTGCTTCTAAGAGAAAACCTTAGCCACAAACCTTGAGAGTTAGAGATTGTTATACCCACATTTCTCTACACAATTGCTTGTGGATTTTCCTCAACTCCTACCTCTCCATTTCCATACCATTGAGAGGTTGGTAGCCCAAACACTTACCACACCCTTTCAGAGTGTCAAGTGAGGTTTTGGTACTGCTAGGAAGCATTGGAAGAAGCCAGGCTTTGGCAGATGCAATCGAGCGTATTGCGGGATCCGAAGAGCTAGACAAGACACGGTTCCTTGAAGCCTTGTTGGAGTAAGAGCTTGGAGGGCTTAGGTACATCGGGTAGATTAGGCTTGGAGGGTCTCTTACTAACCCATGTATCCCACCTGATTGTCTAGTGGATCAATTATCGCTTAGAGGGCGGCGGAGAGGTTTTTCGCCGAGTTCTTCGATTTCCTCTTCGATAACACATCGGCATGTTATCTTGTGTTTGCATTCTTCTTCCCTACTCTTTTACCTTTCATTTTACTGTTGTGTTATAATGATTATAGGTTAGAGTAGCTTGTTTGTTTATCCGCTCGCATTTACTCTATTCCGCACTTAGTTTTAAGTTAGAGTAAAATCTATCGAGCCATAACTTTAATTTGGGGGTCTAAACAGCTCTTATGTTTTCAACACATTTTCGAGCATTCAAGAGAGACTTCTTAGTCTATGGAGCTTGTGTGAAAGTTTTACGCCTAATATCCTTCATTTCAAGCACCCTAATTAACCCTAAGGCCATGCTATAACCTAATGAAAGACCTCACTAATCACTAAGGATCGGTGGTCGTGGGACATTGAACATTTGGTCAATCATTGATGATGAAAAATCATCTGCATATACCAAGGCGTCATGCCTCAAAAAGGGTAAGGTTCTCTCCCAACTCCTGTTTCGAACCCAAAGAGTTCAAAAAGCCGAACATATCATTCAAGTCCTCCCTTCACGAGATCAAAAAAGAGGGGACATCCATGCATTTGATAAGCATTACCACTTTGCTAAAAATCCTTGCTTGCAAACATGTTCCCTAATCAGGGTAAATGGTAGCCGTCGAGCACATACACTCATAAACCATATAGGAAACATGGACTTATCAAGCCTATCTTGTGGTACATGCATTTAATCAGATTTTCTTGATCATGAATGAATTTCCAAAAATTTTGAACCTGGTTTTCCAAACCAATTGAAATAGAAGGGAAAAATGATGACCCTCAAAGATTTCAAATGATAAGGATTCAGATCCTCCAAAATTTTAAAACCTAGAAAATCCTTGAAGGTTATTCATTTCTTCCCAATGAATTTCTAGAAAAAAAAAAGGGTTTTTAAGATTGCAACAGCTTATGCAAGCCTCTCTTATTTACTACCAAGCATCTTCAAAAAGTTGAACCCAAAAGATTCAATTGCTTAACCCCAGGTTTTAAATAACATTTGAGCATCATTGCCTTAAACACTTTTCAAACATCTCGAACTCATCCCAACAGTGGATGCCTAAGTTATTACTCCAAACATGACCCTCAATGCCTAAAGGTTGGCCTTAGTCTCAATCTTGATACTGGGCAGTTTTATTTATGATATTTTCAAACCATGGATGGTATTCCCTTTATCCAGTGCAATTCAAGATATCCACTAGGAGAAGGAGAAATCTCTCCTCGTGAGAGCCTAAATAGGTGCCAAGCATGCACAATTCATCAAGACCATACATAACTCAGCACCGAGGCAGTTTTTGTGCCATTATGACCAAGAATGTCAACATTTCCAATAGAGGATCTTCCTAAAGCTTTGAATCTAGAATTTTGCAAATCAAGGAACCTAAAGAGCCCGTAATAGGGCAATCCATCAGTTCTTTCTCAAACACTTTCACCTTCGGGTAGTCTTCGAACCAGTTTCTCTCGATGAAACATAATCTGCTTTAACTAGCCCCCAAAGGATCTCTTTCAAAAACTTTCACCTTCGGGTAGTCTTTAGACGCGTTTCTCTCGTTGAAACTCTTTCACATTCGAGTAGTCTTCGAACTCGTTTCTTTCTTTGAAACACCTTCAACTTCGGGTAGTCTTCAGACTCATCTCTCATTGAAACTCTTTCACCTTCAGGTAGTCTTCGGACTCATTTCTTTTGTTGAAACACATTTAGCTAAAAGTAACCCTCAGAGGGTCTCTCTCAAACACTTTCACCTTCGGGTAGTCTTCGGACCAATTTCTTTCGTTGAAACACATTCAGCTTTAATTAGCCCCTAAAAGGTCTCTTTCAAACACTTTCACCTTCGAGTAGTCCTCAGACTCGTTTCTCTCGTTGAAACACATTCAGCTTTAATTAGTCTTAGAGGGTCTCTTCCAAACACTTTCACCTTCAAGTAGTCTTCAAACCAGTTTCTCTCATTGAAATACTTTCAGCTTTAACTAGCCCCTAGAGGATCTCTTTCAAAAACTTTCACCTTTAGGTAGTCTTCGGACTAGTTTCCCTCAATGAAACAATTTCAGCTTCAATTAGCACTCAGAGGGTCTCTTTCAAAAACTTTCACCTTCGGGTAGTCTTTAGATCAATTTCTCTTTATGAAACACATTCAGTTTTTACTAGGCCCCAGAGGGTCTCTTTCTCAAACACTTTCACATTCGGGTAGTCTTTGGACTAGTTTCTCTCGTTGAAACACGTTTAGCTTTGAGTAGCCCCCAGAAAGTCTCTTTCAAACACCTTTGCCTTCAAGTAGTCTTCGGACGCATTTTTCTCGATAAAACTTTTCCACGACTTCTTGGCATAGGAACTTTTTCCACACTTCCACGGTGTAGGAACCCCTTTCTCAAAATGTCAAGTTTTTCAAAATGTCTCTCTTAGGATTCAATTCGACAGTGATCATTTAGTTTTGAATTTTAACTCGAAATGTCAAATGTTTCAAAATATCTCTCTCAGGATTCAATTCGACGGCAATCGTTTAGTCTTGATTTTTATCTCAAATGTCAAATGTTTCAAAGTATCTCTCCTAGGATTAAATTCTACGGTGATCGTTTAGCCATGATTTTTATCTCAAAATGTCAATTATTTCAAAATATCCCTCTCAGGATTTAATTCGATGGCAATCGTTTAGTCTTGATTTTTACCCCAAATTTCAAATGTTTCAAAATACCTCTCTCAAGATTCAATTTGATGGCGATCGTTTAGTCTTGATTTTTACCTCAAATGTCAAGTTTTTCAAAATATCTCTCGTGGGATTCAATTCAATGGCGCTCATTTAGTCCCACATTTTCAAAACTACTCTCCTTCTTTAAGGTTTCCCCTTTAAATCAAAATTGCATCACCACCATGTTTTAAATATCCCAAAATCTTTTGTTTTATCATGCACAGTTTCTCATGTCTACCTAGCATTTCTTCTAGTTTTTCGTTGTTTTTTCTGTGTGTTTTCATAGCATCCAACATTTGCATGATTTGTCTATGTTGCCTAAAAAATGAAAAAGATATATAAATGCCAAAAATAATAATAAGATCTAGCATTATTTCCTAGTTGCATTGCCACTAATATATTTGTAGGAAGTAAAAAAAGAAAAGAGGAGGAGAGTTTTCTCAGTGCCAAAGAAAGTCAAATTGTGAAGGAAAGACCTAGAGACAATCAGATCCTCTTTAGAGCCTCAACCTTATCAGGATAAGATCGGTTTCGCCCCATGAACATTGTAGTTTTTGCATGCAATTTAGGGGTGACAAAACACGAAATCACGTTCTTTATCCAACGCCTCTCATTACAATCGAGATGTTAGATAAAGAAGGGGCAACTATAGATACCGTATTTTGTCCACCCTCAATTTGCATGTCGAACCCCAGAAATTCCAAAAAATATTAACTTTTCTCCCTAGGGTCGCGGAAGCATCTACATTGACGTGGCAAAACATGTTCAGGCATCGGAGCACTCAAAGTTCCATTTCAGGTCAGAATGGCCAAAACGCCCCTGGTCAACCCTAGGTTGACCGAAAGTCAAAATTGGTTAAAATCATCCCAAAACAACATTTTTCATGTTTCTACATCAAACCCAAGCCGCTCGGAGATTTTTGTCAACTTTAACCAAGTTTGACCTAAGCTTGACTCCTGAGGGCATCAAAAACCTTAATTTTGATCAGACTTTTAGACTAGGTTGGGACTAGCGTCATTGTGAAGATAATTTAATTCCCTTTCCAATGAATATTCATGGGTCAAAATCGGAGTTAAAACGGTTGACATATCTTGAAGACCATGTGAAGCGCATTAGGATGCTTCCCTAGGCCATAACTTTTGATCCGACCGTTGGAATTTCAATTGCTTTAGTTTTTTGGAAACTAGACATCCAAAAATTTCCAAGGACACCAAGATCAACTCAATCAGAGTTAGGCAAGGCCTTCAAATATATGATCAAAGTCAGGCAGGAAAAAGACAAAATTGTTGATCTCATCATATCTGACCTGGCGCACAAAAAGTGGCCGCTGAGCCTCAAGAAGCGTACTAAAAGTATATTTGGCTCCCTAGACCCAGAGATTTCAAAAAGAAACGATTTTGGGCATTTTAGAGCACTTTTCTGGGAAAATTCTCTCTCCTTTTTCTCTCTAAATTCTCTCCCATACGCATCCAAAAACCTTTGATTCTTTTCTTTTCTCAACAACCAAGAGGTAGTGGTCTTGTACTCTTTTTCCTCTACTTGGTCTTAGGGCCTCGAATTTGAGGTTTTAAGGGTGTAGATATAGCTTTTTAGCTACAATCTACACCCTTTGCTTTATCTTGCTTCATAACATGCTTTATTGCTTTTCTTAGTATATCTTTGTTTTATCTTGCTTCCTAGCATATTTTATAACTTTCCTAGCATTTCTACTTGCTTTTTAACATGTTTTATTGCTTTGATGATGATGGCCTAACCTTCTTGGGCTAGGATATGCCAAAATACTATGTTTTTGCTTAGATCCATGTGCCTAGGTGCTTTTTGCCCTGTTTATGCCTAGATCTACATGTTTATATGCTCTTTTCCATGTTTATGCTTGGATCTATATCTTTGTGTGCTCCGTGTCATGTTCATGTGTCTAGATCTACATGTTGTTTGTTATGCCATATGCTTCTATAGCCCTTTTTGTCTCTTGTTACATCTTTTTCTTGTGTTTTGTCCCTTTAGGTAGGGAGTAGATCAAGATCCTGTGGTCTAGGCCTACATCCATACACCTAGACCTACATAAAAAAGTTTGGATAATTTCTTTTATGCATATGTATGCTTGTTTGCTTCCCGCTTTATATCCATGTTTGCCTGCCTAGATCTAGGATTTTCCATGCTTAGCACCCTTCGTGGGCTTGTGTTTATCAGTCTTTGGGGCCACTTGCTTATGTGGTTGCATCCGTTCCTCTTATGGTTTGTTTGGATGTGACCGCTTATGAGACACATCTCTGTGATATTGGTGTGCTTGATACACACCTTTCTCTACTCCGTGCAATAATGTTATGCTTGCCTTGATTGCTTTGTGCCACTTGTTGGGCTTTCTTTGCTTCTTTGCATTTTTACACGCTTGCCTACATGTTCATGCATGAGTCCTTGCTTGCTTGTGTCATCAAGCCTAATTCCTACTATCTCATACGGGTTCACACCCGTCTTTGATACACAACACCCTGAGTCCTTTTTAGAAACTTTGCTTGATGGCACGTGTGTCATCCATACTCCAATCCAATGGAACTATGGACACCTAATCCAAACCTACATTTATCCTCCTAAGGACACCCCCCTTTGTTTGATAACATGTTTATTTGCCTCCGTTTGGCTCTCTTTGCTAGTGTGTCTCTTTGCATGCTCTCTTTACCTCTTTGTTATCTCCTTTACTTGTTTGCTAGCTGCTTTCTTTCTTTTGTTTCATGTACATGCATGGAGCGAGGATGCTTGAAGTAAGGGAACGACCTCCTAGGCACAAGCAACAAGGGCAAGGATGCAAGCAAGAAGACGCAAGCCCAAAAAGGGCAATGTTTAGAAGATTAGGAAGCCTAGCCTCCCTGGGTGGTTATATCTTTCTCCCTCTCTCTTAGCCTCTTCTCTAGAGCATTGTATTAGGGTTTCCTCTCCATATACCCTTTATCTTTCCTGCACCTTGCTTGGGTCACGTTCCATGGGTATGGCAATGTCTGTTTTACATTTCTTGTACCTTGCTAGGCCATAGCCTTAAGACGTTGGCAATGTCTGCTTTACTTTCCCACTCCATGTGATAGCATTATGCATGATGTATGTATGTATATATATATATATATATATGCTTGTATGTGGGTGATTGTGCACTTTGTATGATGGACTATCGTGGATATGTGAGAAACTCTCTCTAGTCATGAGTACTCTTGACTGTGTAGAGTGGGTATGTGCCTAAGGCAATTGTTGTAGGTGCATATTCACGCTATATTGTATGCATAATCATCGTGGTGTGATCGTCCTGATCCATGTCACCAAGTGACATCGGTTTCCCCGTGTTTGTGACACACATCAATATGTTTAATGTTTTGAGGGCTCCAGCTCATCCTAGCACGAGCATGTTGGCACGCGCCGTATACACAGGCATGAAACCCTGTCAGTTTGCCATAGTACACCAAACGTGAAACTCTGCCGAATTTTCGTCGTGAAAATGGGGCACTACCGTTGTTGTAATCTCACAGCAAAGTTTGGTGAGAATAGTGTTTTCTGTGCTATGACGCACCTGCGGCAAAGAGTTGCCAAATTTTTGCCACGAAAATAAGGCAAAATGCTGTCGGATTTTCATTGTGGAAATCTGGCACCGATTCCAAACAAACTACAGAAGCATCGATTGAGATCACATCCTTTCTGAAAGCAAACCTCAAAGCCCAATTTGATTAAAGCCCCAAAAGCTAATGTCAACAGCTTGATTTTTAGTTGCCAATGTCCTTAAATTAAGATTTTACCAAAACAAAGGACTGTCTATAGACATGCGTTGTAGGTTGCCTAACACCTTTCGCACACATAACTAGACTTTCGAACTCAAGAATCAAGATTTTTTATCCATCCATATTAGATTAGGAAAAACGACCTTTTTTTCTTAGCCTAGGATTGGTAATAAAATCAAATAGAGTCAGGTAACCAATCACACCTTAGAAAAAACTCAATGATTGTTAGCGACTTCACCTACCTTCGGTAACCCCCTAAAAATCAACTCATTTTTCAGTCATACACCAAAAGTATACCCTTCTCCATAGCACTCGAGCTCCTGAGCCTACACACATAGGTGCGCATGAGCACAGCCGCAATGGGTGGTTGAACCGCCATAAGGCATTAACCAAAAAAAAAAAGAAACCTCAAAGACAAAGTCATCATCAGATCAGAGTCAGAGGCACACAAGAGAAATTTTAGATTTAATAGAGAGAAAGTCCAGTGTTGTTATGAGTTGTGAGTTGAGAGTGCTGAAAAGAGAAAAAGCTAAGAAGAGGAGAAAAATCATCCATTACTAGACTTAGAGTCTGTTTGGTTGGGTGGATTTTAGGAAGGATGGAAAAAAAATGGAGAGAAAATGATAGTTTTGTGTGTTTAGTTAGGAGAGAAAGAGAGAGAGAAAATTGGTGGGGCCCATGAGTTTTCTCTGTTAGGATTAGTGCCCTTAAATCTTATTATATGATGCTATGTATGATATTATGTATGACATTATGTGTGACATTATGTATGACTTAATATTGTGATTGATAAAGTTGTTTTATTATTATCTAAAATAATGGTAACATGAATATTCGGACATTATCATATAATCCATGAGATTCATAGTATGTGATTTATGTGAAAAGTCACAGAAGATATAAATCACAAGTTCTTCGTAAACTCAGAATTTTAGTTCGTAGTCGGTGATGAAATTGGGCATTTCATCTGCGAAGACTATAACATATCAACTAAGATGATTTGTCTTGATCATGGAAGTGGAGGACTTCTAGTTGATATGTTGATATGTTTTAAGAGTTAAGACATATTGAATTGGACCGCTGTGAGATTTATTATTCTCCTAACGACTTTCAATTGAATAATAAATCTCACGACTTTTATTTACATGAATTCTTAATCCTGAGAGAATAATGGACCTGATTATGAAGTGTAGGTTGCTTTGATATATCAGGAGTGAGATCTAAAGTTACGGTCAAAATCTCAGTATGTTGGGCAGCCACATTTAGTGTTGATGGAACATATATTCTCAAGATGGAATTCATAATCTCTTAACAGAGATATAAAATATTCCCTTGAGATAAGTTTAATGAATTTGTTATTCAGAATGTTAGGCCTAACTACTTTAGTAAATAGTTACTAAAGTATATATTTATGAAATTAGATTTCATAAATATATGATAAATAACTTAATGGATTAAACCGGGTACTCAAGGATTAAGATGTAGTAATTTACAAAATGGCAATCTATATTCATGACTTTGTATTACTACGAATATTTTATGAAGGGGTTGCATGTACAATAAAGTCTTAGAATATAATTTATTAATAAGGCCAAGAGTGCAATTATATTTATATAATGGTATTAAATATAATTAATGGTAACTTTGGACTTGTCAAGAGTTGACAAAAAAGTCTAAGACCCATTGGAGCTAGTGTCTTATTTGTTCCCTTTTGGTCCCACTCCAAGCCATATACTAAAACCCAATTGGAAAGGCCCAAAGGCTAGCCCAATTAGATAATTAGTTATAAGGAGAAAAACATATAGAATTTTTTGTAAGAGCATGAAATGATATGTATGTGAGTGTTGGACACTCTTTCATTCTCTCTAGAACATACACATATAACTGATTGAGAGACCACACTTCTTGGGCATCAAGTGGAATTAGAGTGAAGATCAAAAGTGTTCTCAAGAACTTCTGATCTTCTGTTTTGAAATTCATCACACCAAGGTACACTCTCTTGTTCTTATATTCTGAAATTTACATAGTACATGTTATCAATTGCGAATGAAGTAGATCCGTTAATTTTTCGCTGCATATATTTTGTATGCGATACAAACATGAATTTTTTCCATCAAATGGTATCAGAGAGGTCTTCAATTTCGAATCTGTATAACATTTTTTGTGAGTTTTGGAATTAGAGATAATAGTTTCATGATGTTAGAAGATTATATATGTATTTAATTTTCTGCATGGTTGTAGAAACTATGGTTTGATGAAAACTGATATTGATGTTATGTTATTGTTTAAATTTGAATTTAAGTATGTTAAATTGAACTTTAAGGCTATAACATCAATAGAATTCAGTTTTGATATCAAATTTCATCTATTATGTTCATATGGTGGTTGTTTGTTCATGAAGAACCATTGAAAATTGTTTACATCTGCCCTTTAAAAACTGAAAACACAGAGTTTTTCGCGAGTAAAGTTCTCGCGAAATTACTCGCGAAAAATGTCTCTGAAGCACAAAACTTTTCGTGGGTAAGCTTTACTCATGAAATAGTCGTGAGACAGTCACGAAAGTTTCTGTCTGAATTTTGTGGTTTCACTAATTTCCCTTAACTCATTTTCGCAGGAAGAGCTTAGTCGCGAGATTCTCGCGAAAATGCCTCTGAAGGGATTTTTGAATTTTTTTCTAAGTGTTTTCAAATGTATAAAGTGCAAGGTTGTGTGTGATTAAATTACACATGTTTTATAATTAAAAACCTTTCTTTTAAAACATATAGTGGGAGAGAGATACAAGGGTTGGATCTCACAGCCTCCATTGTCGGTTCATAGTAATGTGAAATATATACTTTGTCTTTGCTTCAAGCTTAGCATTCCATGCGGAGAGTATTTATTACATGGTCCTACAAGATTGAATTTCCTAGTTTATAGTGGTTTGATCAAACACCTTGTCTTAGCTTCGAGCTTTGCATTCCATGCAGAGGGTGTTTTGTATCATGGTACTACAAAATAAGCCTGTTAAGGGGATGAAATGTGGCTACACATGATTCTAGACAATAGTATACACTAGACTAAATATTATAGTATCCTCTATGCTGAGTCCTTACTATAATTATATAGAGGCCAAATGTATAACGGCATATTATTAGTGTTTGATAAGAGTTATCATGATAGCACTAATAATGAGAATAGTTTTCAATCAATCATAGTATTTAATGTTCACTCTATGCTGACGGATATTGAATATGGGATTGGGTTGTCGTTGCATATATTATATTATGCTTTTATTAAGGTTCATACCATATGTTTATATGCTAAATTAATAATGTCTAGTTTACTTATTATATTCATGTTTATTATTTTCAGATTTGAACATGGCATCATTTAGCCCACTTGTTACTATTCTTAATCAAAACAAACTGATTGGATCCAACTATGTTGACTGAAAAAGGAATTTGGACATTGTTCTTATAACTGAAGAGCACAAATATGTGCTTACTCAACCATGTCCTAGATTTCCTTCATTAGATGCTCCTTCTAAGGAAAAACAATGATACGATCGTTGGCAGAAATCTAATGAAATGGCCAAGTGCTACATCCTGCATCTATCTCAAATGTTCTACAGCATCAAATGCAGGATGTAGAACTAGCTTTGGACATTATGCTAAGTCTGAAGGAGATGTTTGGTGAGCAAGGCATGAGGCAAATTTATAATACTAAAATGTCTGAAGGCAGTTCAGTGAGGGAGCATTGTCTTACAATGATCTCTAATCTGAATACACTTGAGGTTTTAGGCGCCGATATTGATGGAGAATCCCAAGTGGATATGATACTCTAGTTACTACCGGAATCATTCAAGGAATTCAGACTCAATTATAATATGAACAAAAAGATTTATTCATTGTCTAAATTAATGAATGAGTTGGTAGCAGCGGAAGGCATTCTTGGTACTTCTAGTGTTGATGCTAATATGGCTAAAACTTCTACTTCTCAACCTAAGTCGAAAGGCAAGGGTGAGAAGAAGAAGAAGGACTTCACCAAGCAAGATGGTAAACAAATTTCCTTAGGGGTTACCGATAAAGGAAAGAAGATCAAAGGAAAGTGTTTCCATTGTGGTGAGAAAGGACATTGGAAGAAGAATTGTCCAAAATTCAAGGCTGCCAATAATAAGGGTATGAAAAGTTCATTCCTCCTTGAAATATGTTTAGTACAAAATCCCACGGATTCCTAGTGTGTGGATTTAGGTTGTACTAATCATATCTGCAATTCTTTGCAAGGGTTCCAAGAGACCAGAAAGCTTAATGAAGGGGAATTGTTTTTTACTTTGGTTGATGGAGCAGGATTCCGGTTGTAGCTGTTGGAGTGTTTAATTTATGCTTTGAGTATAGGGTTTTAATATTGGAAGACTATCTATATGTACCAAATGTTTGTAGGAATTTAATTTTTACAACTTATTTAGGTAAACATGGATATTATGTTATCCTTAAAGACAATATTGTAATAAAGAAGAGTAAAGTGTTTATCTGTTTTGGCAATATTGTGGATGGTCTTTATATTTTAACTCCTGATAAGCATGAATTATATAATTTTGAATTAGATAATAACTCTCATGTAAAATCATTAAAGAGAAAGTTTTCTTCTACTAGTGATGCATATCTTTGGCATTTACGTTTGGGTCATATTAATTCGAATAGGATTCAAAGACTGATCAAAGATGGTCTCTTAGAGCCATTGGACTTTGATAAATTTCCAGTTTGTGAATCTTGTTTGGAAGACAAAATGACTAAACACCCTTTTAATGCAAAAGGTAGAAGAGCCCAAGAGTTGTTAGAAGTAGTGCATTGAAATGTATGTGGTCCTATGTCATTCCAAGAAAGAGGTGGCTATGAGTATTTCATTACTTTCACTCTGATTACTTTAGATTTGGTTATGTGTACCTAATGAAACAGAAGTCCGAAACCTTTGAAAAGTTCAAAGAGTTTAGGGCTGAAGTTGAGAATCAATTGGGTAAATGCATAAAGGCCATTCGATCTGATCGTGGTGGCGAATACTTTCTTGGGGATTTTAAGGATTGCTTAACTGAAAATGGGATTGTATCCCAATTGACTGCACTTGGAACTCCACAACAAAATGGTGTAGTAGAAAGAAGGAATAGGACTCTTTTAGATATGGCTAAGTCCATGTTAAGTTATTCAACTCTACCAATTTCCTTTTAGGGATATGCCTTAAATACTGCAATGTATCTTCTGAATTTAGTACCTTCGAAGTCTGTTCCTAAAACACTTGTAGAGTTGTGGAATGGGCGTAAGCCTAGTATGAGACATCTCCATATTTGGGGTTATCCAACACGTGTTGAAAGAAAAGTTTGACAAGTTACAGTATAAAACAGAATTGGTTTTCTTTGTAGGGTATCGAAAAGGAACTGTTGGAGGTTTGTTCTATAGTCATAAAGATAATAAAGTGTGTAAGCTCGAAAATATGTTGAAAACACAAGAGCTGTTTAGACCCCCAATAAAAGGTTACGGCTCGATTGATTTTACACTAACTTAATACTAAGTGCGGAAGAGTGTAAAGCGAGCGAATAGACAAACAAGCTACTCTAATCCATAATTAAAGCAACACAGCAGTAAAAAGGAAAGTAATAGAGTAGGGAAGAAAGATGTAAACACAAGATAACACGCCAATGTGTTATCGAAGAGGAAACCAAAGAACTTGGTGAAAAACCTCTCCGCCGCCTTCCAAGCGGTAATCGATCTACTAGACAATCAGTTGGGATACATGGGTTAGCAAGAGACCCTCCAAGCCTAATCTACCCAATGTACCTAAGCCCTCCAAGCTCCTACTCCAAGAAGGCTTCTCGAAACTGTGTCTTGTCTAGCTCTCCGAATCCCGCAACAAGCTCCATGTTACATCTGCCATCCTTGGCTTCTTCCAATGCTTCCTAGCAGCACCAAAACTTCACTTGACACTCAGAAAATGTGCAGTAAGTGTTTGGACTATCAACCTCTCAATGGTATGAAAATAGAGAGGTAGGAGTTAAGGAAATTCCCAAAGCAAATGTGTAAAGGATTGTGGGTATAACAATCTCTATCTCTCAAGGTGTTTGGCTAGGGTTTTCTCTCAGAAGCACTCCTCAACATTTTTGGGTAATGTGGGTATAAATAGTGTAGGCACAGAAAGTGTGTATCAGAATGGACAAGCTGGCAGAATAGAATGTCTCGCGGGAAGGCCTTACCCGCGAGATACTCACGAGACACAGCTGTCTCCATCTGGCTTGACTCTTCGCATTCCAGCATGTGCAAGGCACATGAGTTACTTCGCGGGATGCTAAGTCGTAAGCTACCCGCGAAAACTCTTTAGTCTTCAATTGCTTGAGTCTTCACAGTCTCTCTCTCTAACACACAACCCTTACAATGAAATCCCACAATAAATACAGGGTACAAAAGATTAAATAAAATTACAATCAAATTTGGCACGGAATATAAGCCAACAAAAACACATTGTTGTAAATAACAACTTTACAATCCCCCCCTTTGGCTATTCCGTGACAAAACTCCTAAAATAGACTCTAGACTTAAACGTGAGTTTGGGAACAGTGGCAAAACTCACTCACACCTAATCTAGAAGCTGTGAAGCACTTGCACGTATATACCTGTTACCTGAAACACTTGCACACAAATAAAACTTTCATTAAGCTTATGACAAGTTGAACACAAGGTACGTACATGAGCAAGTAAAGTGTGATCAAGTTTGTAAACATTATAAAACATGTAAGCATATCTTGATCAAACAAAAATAGTCATTAAAGAATGACTACAATGAATCATTTAGCAAATAAATGTTCATCCGGACAGCAATGCAATAAAGAACAATCCAAAGGATCAATTGCATGTCCAACACTCAACCAATGCAAAATACACAAAGTATTTGCATCTAGGATACAAAATCCTACTAGGGTACAAGAGTGAAGTACTTAAGACATATTAGCAATATCTTAAAAGTACAAAAAAATGCTACAAAGCATAGAGAAGATCACAAATACTGAAAATAAACTGAAATTAAAAACAGAGTATTTAAAGCTTTAAACAAAAGCAGTAATAGTAAAAAACTGTAAACAAAAACAACAGCTCTAGCTTCTCCTCCCCCTATCACTACACTCCCCCTATCAATGACACCATTTTCTCCTCCTTTATATCATGGACACCATGGACACCATCTCCCCCTTTTTGTCATGGAATAGCTAGTCTCCATTTTCCTCTAGCTTCCTTTGAATTTCGTCCATCTGAGTTTGGAGAGATGTGAACTTTCTATCAAAGCGAATGTGCTGGGAATACATGATATTAGATATTCCGGAAATTTTGGTATTAATCTCTTGAAATACAGCCATGATGTTTCCTAATTGTTCATCAAAGGCATGGGGGGTAAAACTTGAGCTTCCCGGAGTTGCATGACTTTCTTGCTTTGTAATCTTTTTGGTGTGACTCATACTTGCATGGAGAGTACGAATATTAATTGGACTTGGCCTTGGGTATGGGCGCTTATCTTCTGAGGGATGGACACCTTTGAGCTTCAAAATCCTTGAGATAAGGCGACAGAAAGGAATACAATTCCTTGAAGCAGTCCGGTCAACTGTTTTGGCCAAGATGTGGAAAATATGAGAGCACACATCAATCTCTTTATCAGTGATCAGATCATGCAAGAATAATGCTCGACCGAGATTCATATACCCAGTGCTTGACAGAGGATAGAGGTTGCTACACATGATCATTGTGAGCAGTCTCAATTCTGGAGACAGGGATGCCACACTAATTGATTTCCTATTGGAGGAGAATTCCAAATTAGCTCCTAAAGCTTCTTCAAGAACCTCTTCATCTAGATTTAGCTCATCATATACTGGTGGTATGGGGAGTATTGGTCGGTTAATGTGTAAGATATCCGCCAAATACACTAGTGTCACTGAGAAATTTTTTCTCTTACCCAACATTTTAACTCTTCTCCTTCAACAATGGTATTGGCATAGAACTCTTTTACCATGTTCTCATATGCATCCTCAAGAGTTGAGAGCAGAAAGTTCCAATCCTTAGTGGCAAACCATATTGGAATATTAGTTTCATGGAGAGATGGTTGGTCAATAGCCCTTTCAACCAGTAATGGAGCATCTCGAAAATAGGTCGAATAGGATTGAAATGCAGCATAAGATCTGAACAAGTCAGGATTATACACTTCTGTTCAAAAATGAGTCCTCTTTGACCTTGGTGACAGGTCATCAACATCAATTACCGACTCTTTCCCTTTGCTACTACCTCCTTTCACAGCTGAGCGCTTAAAAGGAGACATCTGCATAACTAAACACAGAACAGACCAGAAACAGGTGCAAAAACACAAAACAGAGCACAGAACTTGATTAGATTCAAGTTAGTTCAAAGAAAAGGTAAAATAACCTAAAAACAGAGCATAAATAACTCAAAACAACATGCTAAAATAGTTTCAACATGTAAACATAGACACAATGCATGAAATTAAGTAGTTGTGCATGTGTGTGCATATGTGTGCATGTGTTGATGCATGAGTGTGCATGTGCTGATGCATGAGTGTGCAGCATGAGATGCATGAAGCGTGCCTAGAGGTGTGCATGGCATGGCAATGAGGCACAGAATGGACAAAGTGTGTAAAAACACACAACCATATACCAAAACAAAGAAAGCATGAACAATCAATACCAAAAACAAACATTGGAACTCAGTAGAGTCCAATTCAACACAGAAATGTCATTCGGACATTCTATCAAACACCTAACATGCAACAATACACAATAGTTATGGATAATGCATGAACATGGTGAAAACTTGCCTCAATACATGCTAAACTGCCTTATGGGGCCAACACAGATGCACAAACAGCAAATGGGACACAGCCCAATCAAAGATTTTTTAAAAATTTGCAAAAAGAAGAACCCCAACCCAATTTCGAAAAATTCCCAATTTTTGAAACCCTAACTCAAATAACTGCATAATCTTAGAGAAAACATGAAGAAAATGTTTTAGAAAACATACCTTGAAGTTGAAAATGCAAAAATTAGGCTTGAGAAAGATGGGGTTTTGAAGAAAAATGAATTTTGGTTAAAAGGGGGTTCGAGAGATGCTTAGCGAGGGAAGTTGAGAGTTTTTGAAAAACTATCACATCTGCTACATAAAAACTGAAAATAAGCCTTTTTCGCGAGTTAGGTAGTAGCGATGAAGTCGCGAGAGAGGCCTCTGAAGCTTAAAAACTTTCGCGAGAAGCTTTAAGTCGCGGGACAACAGCGAGACAGTCGCAATAGCTTCTGTCTGATTTTGGAAAAATCTAGTTTTAGCCAAACAGCATTTCGCGAGAAGCTATTGGTGCAAAATAGTCGCGATACAGTCACGAGAGTCTCTGTGTGACATGATAAAAAAATATTTCCCTTAAGCACTTTTCGTGGGAAGCTCTAAGTCACGAGCTTCTCGCGAAACACCCTCTGAACTAGTTTTTGAAGAAAAACACAAAAATGCATTTTGAACAAAAACTAAAAACACGAAAGTATAAAATCACTTTCAAAAACATATAAAACACTTAAAAATCTTTTTGGGTTTAATCTGCAAATACTCGAGTATACACATCACATTTGAACATGTACAATCACACAAATGAGATAAGCATTAATTGAATCAAAGTCTTGTGTGTTGTGGGTGAGTATCAAGTGTGAAATAGTCCTTAGACCAGAGTGAAGCTTCAATGATCAATTCAATCGAGTCATACACAACTGGTACTTAATCAAGTGGTCTAACTCAATTATAGAAATGAACATATATGACCTCCCACAAATTGATTACAAATCTTAGAAGCTTTTCATTTGGCTTCTGTATAAATCATAACATTTGATCCATTTTGGATAATACATCTCCTTTTTGAGATCGGTGCTTGATATTTTTGATATATCAACATTTTAGAATTAGCCTTTGGCTTTTTGAGCACCATACAATTCAAAACAAAAGTCGCTTTCCCTTTTTCCTAGTCAAATACTAGTATGTGCGACAGGCTTTTGCAACTCAATATCTCTTTTCATTTGGAGATTTACATTTAGTGAGCTCTTTTGCAAAAAAAATAAAAATAAAGTGGGAAGAGATATAGGCACAAGTCTATGCAAGTATCAAGACCATCAAGACTGTTGACCAATCATTTATGACAAGCTTGAAGATCTATTTACAACAATCACACATAGTTTTCAAGATTTCTTCCACACAGATAAAAGTGCATACATAACAAGCTAAGCTCGTAAATGCACTAAGCCATTAGTACAAAAGTACTAGGCCAAACTCTCTGTGATATACACAATACAAGCGATCAAACATTTTGAAGATTTTTCAATTTTTATGGGTTTTTGAATTTTTGAACACACTCAAAAACAGAACAAAAACAAAAACAAAAACAAAGCAAAAGCTTGTAAAAGAAACAAGCTAAAGCCAGAAGCAAATGATACAAATCAAAACAAGCATGTAAAGATGCATAAGCAAATGTCCCTAAACATCGGAAGTATTAATGCATGGACATGTTAAAATGCTTATGCATAAGTACCCCTTTTCACCCACACGGCATGTGCGTTTGGGGTGATATCCCTAAAGGATTGGGTACGAGAGTTAGGACTTTCAAACCGTCTAGTAAAGCTCTCCAAGCAAGTGGTGAAGGCACTGATCATTTTCATCACGTCCATCACGCCGAAATCACCATTTCGACCTCTTGATTGCTCACCAGCCCAATTCCTTTTGTCATTTTTAAGGCTTTTTGACCTCTGAACACTTGCATTCTTCAATGCCTTCAGCTTATGGCAATTTGGTCTTATGTGTCCTTGAAGGCCACAAAAATCACAGAAATGTTGAATTCTCAGACCTCTTTGCAAGTTTGAAGGTGATTTTCCTTGAACTTTAGGCTTGATCACAGTTTGATTACGAGGCTTATTCAACACCCGTTGGTCAGCTACATTCTTCTTCTTTTCATCCTCTACTTTCCTAGGTGTAGAGGCAGCCGCTCCTAGTTCTTTGGCTTGTACAAACTTCACCTCCTTGGTGATTTTGACAACTGAACTACTTTCTCCAGTATATCCCAGTCCGGTTTTGTCTGAGAAAGGTTTTTGATGAGAGAGGACTTCATCAAGCTTCTTGGAGGAGACTCGCTCTACTTTAGCATTGGCTTGAACCACCTCAAGCTCAAGAAATTTTATCTTTAAGTAGGCTTCCATCAGCTCTCCATTCAGCGTCTCTATTTTACATTTGGCCTCCTTATATCTCACTAGGAGACTTCTATAGTCCTCCTCTGCCTCTTCATCTTTTTAACAGCTGCCTTGGCCACCCTTGTACATTCTCTTGACTTCTCAAGTAAGGAATTGTAATTCTCTTGAAGACTGGTTGAATCTTCATCTTCTTCAGCATCTAATTCTTCTACAATTCCCATGGATTTCTCATCACTATGCTCCCCAAGTTCTTGCACTAGCAAACTCAAGTCCTCCGAGGACTCAACATGAGCAATAGTCATAAAGGCGGAGTAATTCCCTTCTCCATCACAGCTCTCTTCTGAATTAGAGTTGGATGAATCCGAATAACTAAGAGTTGTGGCATATGCCTTGCCCTTCCCTCTTAGATAGTTGGGACACTCCTTTTTGAGATGTCCATGGCCATTGTATTCATAACACACAATGCCTTGAGGAGATTGAATATCCTTCCCTTCTTTCTTCTTAAACTCTTTCCTATCACCTTTGGAGGATGAAAACTTCCCTCTGCTGAATGATTTCCCACTGTTCTTCATTTTCAGAAATTTTTGGAAGTTCTTTGCAAGAAATGCTACCTCCTTCTCCACTCCATCTTCTTCGGAGGAATTATCCATTCTTTAGGTGATGGTTTTAAGAGCAAGAGATTTTCTTGACTTATGAGAAGGCAGTCCCAGCTCATACGTTTGGAGAGATCCAATGAGCTCTTGGATCTTAATCTCATCCAAATCTTTGCTTTCCTCTATTGCTGTGACTTTTGCTCGAAAGCTCTTCGGTAAGGATTTCTTTGTTCCTTCATAAGTGGTCTCCAATATCTCCCAAGCTTCCTTGGCTACTGTCATGTGAGAGATCCTGTGAAACTCATCTGGAGACACACCACAAAAGATTGCATTCAAAGCTTTACTGTTAGCATTAGCTGCCGCAAGAGTTGCCTTATCCCAAGTGGATTTAGCAGCCTCCGACCTAGTCCAACCTACTTCTACAGCATCCCAAACATTATCATCAATAAAACACAAGAATGCCTTCATTCGGACTTTCCAAAAAGCATAGTTGTTACCATCAAAAAATGGTGGAACATTTAAAGATTGAGACCGGTCCATCTCAATACAGGGGTCAAGGATCGCACTAAGGTGTTTAATCCACAAAGAGTGCACCCGCTCTGATACCAATTATAAGCTTGAAAATGTGTTGAAAACACAAGAGCTGTTTAGACCCCCAATAAAAGGTTACGGCTCGATTGATTTTACACTAACTTAACACTAAATGCGGAATAGTGTAAAGTGAGTGAATAGACAAACAAGCTACTCTAATCCATAATTAAAGCAACACAACAGTAAAAAGGAAAGTAATAGAGTAAGGAAGAAATATGCAAACACAAGATAACACGCCGATGTGTTATCGAAGAGGAAACCGAAGAACTCGGTGAAAAACCTCTATGCCGCCCTCCAAGCGGTAATCGATCCACTAGACAATCAGTTGGGATACATGGGTTAGCAAGAGACCTTCCAAGCCTAATCTACCCGATGTACCTAAGCCCTCCAAGCTCCTACTCCAACAAGGCTTCTTCGAATCGTGTCTTTTCTAACTCTCCGGATCCCACAACAAGCTCCATGTTGCATCTGCCATCCTTGGCTTCTTCCAATGCTTCCTAGCAGCACCAAAACTTCACTTGACACTCAAAAAGGGTGCGGTAAGTGTTTGGACTATCAACCTCTCAATGGTATGGAAATGGAGAGGTAGGAGTTGAGGAAATTCCCAAAGCAAATGTGTAGAGGATTGTGGGTATAACAATCTCTATCTTTCAAGGTGTTTGGCTAGGGTTTTCTCTCAGAAGCACTCCTCAACATTTGTGGGTAATGTGGGTATAAATAGTGTAGGTACAGAAAGTGTGTATCAAACTGGACAGGCTGGCAGAACAAAATGTCTCGCGGGAAGGCCTTACCCGCGAGATACTCGCGAGACACAGCTGTCTCCATCTGGCTTGACTCTTCGCATTCTAGCATGTGCAAGGCACATGAGTTACTTCGTAGGATGCTAAGTCGCGAGCTACCTGAGAAAACTCTTCAGTCTTCAATTGCTTAAGTCTTCACACTCTCTCTCTCTAACACACAACCTTTACAATGAAATCCCATAATAAATACAGAGTACAAAAGATTGAATAAAATTACAATCAAATTTGGCGCGGAATATAAGCCAACAAAAACACATAGTTGTAAATAACAACTTTTCAAAGTGTTTGTTAGTACAAATGCTAAATTCTTGGTAAATGACTGTATGAATGATTATACTCCTAGAAGTAGAGTTGTTTTGGCTGAAATGAATGAACTTGTAAATAAACAACCAATGAATGAAACTAGGGATGATGTGGCTGTATTAGATACACCACAAGATACTACTGATGAGATGTCTAATACACAAATGCCTCATCGTAGTGGAAGGATTGTTAGGCCACCTATAAGATTTATAGGTCTGGGAGAAACTTATGAAGCTGTCTCATAAGACGCCGAAACTGATCCTTACACTTATGAAGAAGCAATGAATGATATAGATGCATATCATTTGGTCAAAGCTATGAAATCTGAATTAGATTCTATGTATTCCAATCAAATTTGGGATCTTGTAAAGGCGCCTAACGGGATTAAACCTGTTGGTTGCAAATGGGTTTACAAGAGGAAGAGAGGTATGATGGAAATGTTGAAACCTTTAAAGCAAGGCTAGTGGCGAAAGGGTATACACAAAAAGAAGGTATTGATTATGAAGAAACCTTTTCACCGGTAGCAATGCTTAAATCTATCAGAATTCTCTTATCCATTGCTGCTCATTATGATTATGAGATTTGGTAAATGGATGTCAAGACTGCATTTCTTAATCGTAATTTTGAAGAAGAAATCTATATGATGCAACCGGAAGGTTTCATAGAAAAGAACCAAGAGCATATGGTATGCAAGTTGAAAAGGTTCATTTATGGACTTAAGCAAGCATTTAGGTCATGGAACATTAGATTTGATCAAGCAATCAAGTCATTTGGTTTTGAACAAAATATTGATGAACCATGTATGTACAAAAGACATCGAGATAAAGTAGTAATGCTCCTAGTGCTTTATGTTGATGATATTCTACTTATTGGAAATGATGTAGGGGTAATGTCATTGGTAAAAATTTGGTTGTCAAGCCAATCTGATATGAAGGACTTGGGTGAAGCTAACTTTATTCTAGGGATTAAGCTTTGGTGAGATCGCAAGAATAAGATGTTAGGCTTATCACAAGCTGGATATATAGATAAGGTTCTAGAACGGTTTAGCATGCAAAACTCCAAGAAATGATTGCTTCCTTTCAGACATGGAGTTCCTCTATCTAATGACCAAAGGCCTAAGATTCAAGAGGAAGAAAATATGATGAGACAAGTTCCTTATGCTTTTACAGTAGGAAATCTCATATATGCCATGTTTTGTACTAGACCAGATATCTGTTATTTAATTGGCTTAGTTAGCCGATATCAATAAATCCAGGACCAAAACATTGGCAAGCTGTAAAGCATATTCTCAAGTATCTACGAAGAACGAGAGATTATATGCTTGTTTACCAGTGTGAGGATTTGATTCCCATTGGCTATACAGATTCAGATTTTTAATTAGATCTTGATTTCAGAAAATCCACTTCAGGTTGTGTGTTCACCTTGTTAGGTGGAGCCATAAGTTGGAGGAGTGTTAAACAATCTTGTATTGCTGACTCCACCATGGAAGTTGAGTATGTTGCTGCTTGTGAAGCGGCAAAAGAAGCTGTCTGGTTCAAGAAATTCCTTTTGGATCTTGATGTAGTGAGAATGGAGCAAGTTCCTATCACATTGTTTTGCGACATTAGTGGAGCGGTTGCACAATCCAAAGATTGAAGGAATCATAAGAAAGAAAAGCACATTGAGAGAAAGTACCACATCATTCGAAACATTGTTGCTCATGGAGATATAGTAGTTGCAAAAATTGAAAGTGCAAATAATCTAGCAGATCCCTTTACCAAAGCCTTACCTCAAAGGACTTTCGAGTCACATTTGGAGGGAATGGGAGTTAGATTAGTGCACAATAGTCTTTAGGGCAAGTGGGAGATTGTTAGGATTAGTGCCCTTAAATCCTATTGTATAATGCTATGTATGATATTATGTATGACATTATGTGTGACATTATGTATGACTTAATATTGTAATTGATAAAGTTGTTTTATTATTATCTAAAATAATGGTAATATGAATATTCGGACATTATCATATAGTTTATGAGATGCATAGTATGTGATTTATGTGAAAAGTCACAGAAGATATAAATCACAAGTTCTTTGTAAACTCAGAATTTTAGTTCGTAGTCGGTGATGAAATTGGGCATTTTATCTGCAAAGACTATAACATATCAACTAAGAAGATTTGTCTTGATCATAGAAGTTGAGGACTTCTAGTTGATATGTTGATATGTTGATATGTTTTAAGAGTTAAGACATATTGAATTGGACCGCTGTGAGATTTATTATTCTCCTAACGACTGTCAATTGAATAATAAATCTCACGACTTTTATGAAGAGGTTGCATGTACAATAAAGTCTTGGGATATAATTTATTAATAAGGCGTAGAGTGCAATTATATTTATATAGTAGTATTAAATATAATTAATAGTAACTTTGGACTTGTCAAGAGTTGACAGAAAAGCCTAAGGCCCATTGGAGCTAGTGTCTTATTTGTTCCATTTTGGTCCCACTCCAAGCCACATACTAAAGCCCAATTGGAAAGGCCCAAAGACTAGCCCAATTAGATAATCAGTTATAAGGAGAGAAACATACAAAAAAATTTGTAAGAACATGAATTGTATGTATGTGAGTGTCTCTCTAGAACATACACATATAACTGATTGAGAGACCACACTTCTTGGGCATCAAGTGGAATTGGAGTGAAGATCAAAAGTGTTTTCAAGAACTTCTGATCTTCTGTTTTGAAATTCACCACACCAAGGTACACTCTCTTGTTTTTATATTTTGAAATTTACATAGTATATGTTATCAATTGCAAATGAAGTAGATCCATTAATTTTCCGCTACATATGTTTTGTATGTGATACAAACATGAATTTTTTCCATCATTCTCTCTTACCCCACCAAAAAATAATCTCTCTAAAATGGGGAGAAAATGGGAGAGAAAAGAGGGTTGAAGATCAAAGGACTATTTTGTCCCTTGTAACATTACTACTGTTCAGTGCTCGCTACTCAGCCACTTTTGTTTTGTATTGTTTCGACCTTTTTCTTTGTCCAATATTAACGTAACTACATGAAGCAAGCAACAACAATTTTATTTATTATTATTTTTTAAGCTTATCTATTGCCCCTTAATTGTGCTATATTATTTCTAGCGCATTTTAAATAAAATATATATATATATATATATATATATATATATATAATTATCTCATTTCTTTTTTTAATTTGGGATTTTATCTTTTTTTTTAATATGTTATTTTGACCAATTTAATAAATCACATCTTTTATACATAAAAACATATAGATAGAGAAAAAAAATTAAAATAAAGTAAAAATTGTGTTGTGACACTTTTATAATGTGTCAAATTATTTCATATATATTTTCTCAAAAAATGATTTCTTATATACTTCTATTAAAAAAAATGATTTCTTATATATTATGTAATAAAGGTATAATAGTAAATTCATACATACTACACTTTCTATCGTCTCATTTTTATTCTCAACCAAACAAATAAGTTTTTTATCTCTCCATTTTTTCACCCCTCCAACCAATCAACATAAGAGAAAACAAAAATATTTTATATCCTCTCCTCTATCTTCTATCCTCTTAACCAAATGTACCTGTAGAGCTTTAGCCATAACATGACATGATGATGAGATCCAATCAATTTTTAAAAAATTTTGGTGCTTAGATCAAATCACCATGAATCAGTAAGAGCGTTAGTATTAGTGGGGTTAAAAAGCATGCTGCAATGGTGGAAGGAAAGCCAAAAAAATTGGCTTTTGAGCTATAGTGCATAGCCAAAGATTGATGTGCACTGTAGCTACGAAGGTTAAAAAAAATAAAAATAAAAATAAAAACATTATTTTATTAAAAGTTATTTTATTTTATTGTGCTGGTGGTAGTGGTTGCTGTTTATTGTAGTAAATATATTATTTTATTATTGTTTATATTATTTCATTGTGTTGAAAGCTAAAACAAAACCACTAATGTTAGGTGTTTTGTAAAGTTAAGTACTAAAATAAATAAAGTAGTTTTTTTGTGATGCCAAATTACTAAATTTATGTTCCACCAATCTAGATATTGGAATGGTAGATGATCTAAACCATCCAAAACCACCCCCTATGGCTACGGACTATGGCTATGAGGGAAGACTCATACAACCCAAAAGGCAGGACCCACCTGACCTAAAGCTAATGTCAGAGCCTACCATCTCTCTCTTTCGTATAAAATTTGGTTTTACTTGTATTTCAAGAATACTGCTAAAATAGAAAATGATATACTACTTATTAATTATAAATTATAATGTACTCTCTATCTATATATTATTTTATTGTTGTTTATGTTATTTTATTGCGTTAAAAGTTAAAACAAAACCACTGATGTTAGGTGTTTTGTAAAGTGAAGTAGTAAAATAAATAAAGTAATTTTTTGTGGTGTCAAATTACTAAATTTATATTTCACCAATCTAGATACTGGAATGGTAGATGATCTAGACCACCCAAAACCATCCCCTATAGCTATGGACTATGGCTATGAGGGAAGACTCACACAACCCAAAAGACAGGACCCACTTGACCCAAAGCTAATGTTAGAGCCTACCATCTCTCTCTTACGTATAAAATTTGGTTTTACTTGTATTTTAAGAAAAACTAATCGCTAACCCGTGTGATGCACTGGAAAGATATTGAAAAATAGATTTTATATTTCTTTTATTCTATTATATGTCATGTATGTGTAAGTGTGTTTAGGTCTATTGATAGAGAGCAATCATTGTGTAGCGTACTCCATAAATTAACATTATACTGAAATTAAAAAATAAAAAATAAAAAGAAGAAAAGAGATATAACATCATTTTCAGTTGTAAATCTATGGTTTTATAATATTTTAAACTTTTTTTAATGGTAGAATGTGTTTGGGACCAAGTGTGTGTGTAAAACATCATGTACCTATAATCATAAAAGAAACATTTCTCATAGCAAAATGTGAAAAATAACCAACAATTTTTTTGGGGGGCAAAAACCTGTTGTGGAATGAGTCGTGGGCAACCTTGTAATCATTGTGGATTTGAAAACCTTTTCACTTCTTGGCTTGTGTTTGTTCCACTGCCTCTCTCTTCTTATCTAATAACCCTTCTTCTCTAATAACCCAGATAGCAAGCCAAAAAAAAAAAAAAAAGAATATGAATTTGAAACTCATAAAAGAAAAGGAACAAAACCTAGAAACTGAAAATTCCTATAAAAATTCAGGAAGAATTTGAACTTCTAGGTATTTTCCCTAATTTCAACGAAATCCCTTAATTTACAGCAAACCTAATTCAAATTCATATTGCTACTACGCCAAACACCTTTTTTGATGTGTACTTAGAAGTGTAACATCCCATAAAAGGCTCTTACCCAGTTGACATTTGGCCACAAAAGCAAATAGCCCCAAAAAAAATCAGCAACTACTTCACACTCTTAGCTTTAGTATTCTTGGAACCAAATGCTTGCTAATCATCAAATCTTGTATAGCAAATTGTTGCACACCCCGAATAATTTTATTCATCTTATTACAATTTCCACAATTACTACAATAGGCCATTATAAAGAAAAAAAATTATATAGCAATAGTAACTACAAAAGCTAACATAGTGATGTTTAAGGGAGCATTTTAATAAGCAGAATGCAAATTAAACTAAACTCTTTATAATCACTACTATAACAATGCATGTCCTCCCATTTCTTCTTGCAAGCCAATAGTAGTTGCAGAGTTACCACGATTGCTCAATGCCATAAGAGCATTCCACTGATGGTCATAACTCAAGCATCCTTCTTCTATATTCAATCTCATGTGTGTCAAAAAAATTTAAGAATGAAATTTGTCAGTTGGTGGTCTCAAGTAAAAGTCACATTTTGCACAAAATCTAAGCAGCCTAACTCACTAACTTGATGAAAGAAAAACCAAAACCTCAGCTGAAATTTTTTTACTGCAAAAAGGCAATTACTTTCAGCTGAAAAAAGAAAAAAAAGAAAATGAAAATGCAAGTCTAAAACTTTTCCCAAACCTATAAAAAAGAATTTTTTAAAAAAGAATGAAAGAAAATGCATATCAAAGTATCATTCAAGGTAAAATATATATTAGTGTGCAAAAGAACTACAAACATCCAAGACAATTAAAAATTAACAATATCCACACACACACACACACACAAAAGCTTCATGTGAGGATTATGCTTAATTATGCTGTGAAAAGTTGAACATATGAAAAGCAATGAATTTAATTTTATGTATTGAACACTATTATGCTACTAAAATCTCATACTAAATTAAGAATATCTACAAAATCTATATAACATTATAGATATATTGGTTAGGTTCAAACACCCTCTTCTTGAATTATCAAATTATTAAAAAAAATTTACCCTCTTCTTCACTTTTTACTCAAACTTGTTTTCATGGCTCATATTTAAACAATCGCAGCAGGAAATTTTCTATTAATAGTAAAATTTGTGTATACACAAATTATAGTTTCATGTAAAGTGTACATACACAAGCTCTATACCTCTAAGGAAGGAAACATCACAAACCTTTACATATGTGGGTTAGATTTAAAACAAACTACATATATTCCAAGTCTGATAAGCCAACTCAATGGTAGAAAAATGTTCTTTATAAAATTAGATAGTAACATATTTTACAAAAGGAGGCAATTCTTTGTAACTCTATCTTGCTGCTCATATTCTGCAGTATACAATAAAGTGATTTATTATCTATCTAGGTACAATGGGCAATAGCATTGGCTGTTCTTAAGCACAGTTCAATATAGACAAGTGAGATAGAAAAGAAAAAAAAAGTAACATAACAAATACAAAAAGTACCACTGTTCTAGCCCTCCAAAACTCCATAAACAAAACCCTTTCCTAGCCCAAAAATAAAAAAAGTTCCCTCCTTTCCCACAAATCTAAGAGGCCTGAGACCACCAACAACTCCCCACAGCAGTTAGACAAACCTCTCAAAGAAACCCGAAGAAAGCATGACCAAAAACATATAAAGCTTCCTCCTTTTTATTACTAAACCAAAAAAACCCAACAAAGGCAGCTCCTTTTCCCAGTCACTCTCAAAAACCAATAGAACAAAACAGCAAGAACATATACAACAAAGCAAGCAGCAAGGCATGGGAGCAAAAGTAAAAAAGTGGATATGAACAAAAAGCAAGGCAAAGAAAAGAAAAGAGAAAGAAGCAGAGATGAATCAATAACATTTCCCCACTTCGTTCTTACTTTCTTTTGTTTCTTCTCTATATTTAGTTATTGATGATTTAGGAACTAATTTATGTGGGAAAACAAATCATGCCATATGAACACTATTTAGGAATTCTATCAAACTCTTGTGAGAAGCCAATAACAAATCCGGAAAAGACTTCCAGTTCGAATTCTTTCAAACTCAGGTTTATTTGCCTCCATCTAAAACAACATTAACAAAAACTTAGCAGTCTCAATTTTCAAAAGAGAAACGAATACTTATCCCAATGAAGAAAAAATTGGAAACAACTGGAGCTTCAGTTTCATAGGAGTATATTGTTCTCAACAAAAAATATTTTGCCCAACAAAAACAACGAAATTTCCCATTTTTTAATTAAATGAAAGCAAACCTAGATTATAAATCAATCAAGATTGCCTGAATTTTGATCGCATAAACACAATAAACCTAAAAACCCTAGAATATGAAACTAAGATAAAAACCCGAAAAACAAAAGGCAAATAATAGAAAGATTTAGAGAGAGAGAGTAGAAACATTATGGATTTGAAATATCTTTTCCCTTCGTGGCCTGTGTTTGCTCCACTACCTTCTCTTCTTGTCTAATAACCCAGATATCAAGCCAAATAAATAAAAATAAAAAACAAAATAGAATAGAACAGAACATGAAACTGAAACTCATGAGAGCACAGAAACAAAACCCAAAAACTAAAAAATCCTAATAACAATTCAGGTATAATTTGATCATCTAGGTTGTTTCCCTAATTTCAACAAAATCCCTAAATTGACAGCAAACCTAATTGAAGACCATAGGATAAGCGATTAGTTGAAGACAATAGAATAAGAGATTAGTTGAAAATGATTGAGAAAGAATGGTCTTAATTATATCAAGGCTGGGTCGGGCTTTGAAAAAGATAGCATCCATCCCTAGCACCATCCTCAAGTTTTCAAGAAAATAAAACTTACCAAAAACTGTGTGGAACCGGAAGATGGAGGAAGATCGGTTTAACAGTAGTGGAGAGGCCTTTCTCAGGTTTCTCTCTCCAACACTCTCTGCATCTTATCAGATTTCTATCTCTGTGTTTCACGGTCACAAATGCTCTCTATTCTTTATATCTCTCTCTCTAGTCGTTTTGTATTTAATATTGTAAGGTTGAATTTAATCAACCATCTTGTTGGTTGTATTCCATGCCAAATTTGCTTGTAATTCAGCATTTAGAAACCCTTTATTTTGGTGGGAATCATGTAAGGGTAGTGTGTGAGAGAGTGTGAAGAAATGCTCAAGAACTGTGCAGTGAAGCAGGGACTCGCAACTGGATCTCGCGGGTGGCTCGCGACTGGCAAGCCGCCAGAAGATGCACACGAGTGAAGCATGCAAAGAAGCTGAACCGTCATCCCAGCTGTAGCATTACAGGACAAAAAGTCCAGACTGGCCATTCAGATAGCTCGCGGCTTGAACTCGCGACTCAGTTAAGTCGCGAGGCCAAGTCGCCAGCCAGCTCTGTTTTGGAAAAACTGACTCTTTACATTCCTTTCTCACCCTAGTATAAATACCCCTTATACCCATAAAATGTAGAGAGCTACTAGAGAGAATTTTGAGAGAGAAACCCTAGAGAAAAACAAGATTGACTCATCCAAAATCTTTACATAGTGACTCTTCAAATTCCTCTACTCTCACCCTCTCCATTGTTACATCCTTGAGAGGTTCATTACCCAAATCCTTTTCTCACCATACCCATATCTGTGAGAAGGCTTTTTGGTGCTTTGGGAAGCAGTTAGGAAGGGACCAATGAATATTGGTTGATGCTATGGGCTATAGTGGAATCCGGTAAGCTAAAGAAGATAAAGGTTCGGCGTAATCTCGTTGGAGCAAAAAGCTTGGAGGGCTTAGGTACACTGGGTAGATTAGGCTTGGAGGGTCTTCTGCTGTTCATGTATCCCAACTTCATTCTTTAGTGGATTATTGACTGCTTGGAAGGTGATGGAGAGGTTTTACGCTAAGGGCTTCGGTTTCCTCTTCGATAACACATCGTTGTGTTGTCCTTGTGTTTGCATCTCTCTTCCCTTAATCTTTGCCATTTAATTTCTGCTATGGATGTGATTTTAATTGGTTTAGATTGTTTATCAATTCTGTTATTAGCTTATGTTCATTTTCCGCACATATATTGTTTGAAATTAAGCTTGAATTGTTAATTTTGTAATTGGGGGTCTAAACGTTCATAGTGTTTTATACGCTATTTGAACTTTCAAATATAGAGAAGCAGAGCATCGGGTTTAGGGTTTAGAAAAGTTTTATTATTGTTATTTTTTTTAATATTGTGCTGATGTGGAAAATTGAAGAAGCTTCAAAAGCTTCGATTATATACTAGCCTCTGAGCACGCGCTCACGCGCGTGCTCAGAGGCTCTTCTATTTTTTGGGTAAGGGTTAATTTAAAGCATTTATTATAATTTGGGATTACTACATTTTCCAATCACAAAAAAAAAAACCTAGGGGTGTGATGAGTATCATGTGTGGAGAAATAATTTTTCATCACACCCCTAGGTTTTTTTTTTTTTTTTTGTGATTAGAAAATGTAGTAATCCCAAATTATAATAAATGCTCTAAATTAACCCTTACCCAAAAAATAGAAGAGCCTCTGAGCGCGTGCTTAGAGGCTAGTATTCCGTAATTATTATCCACTTTTGCCAAAAAAAATTTATGCGGTAATCAACGTGTTATTGATTGGAAGATGATGCAATAATTTAGTATTAACCTTTAAGGGGAGGAAAAAAAAGATCCTCTTAATAAATCTTAAAAATAGTGCATATATTGAAAATGCATAATAAAATTGTAACAATAAAACTACTTACAAAATTACATGTGATGACCTTTACAAAAGCTATTATAAAGAAGTTGCTGGATCAATGTAGAAAATTGAAATATTTACATCAGGTAAAACTGTAAAATAATGCCCTACATCTGAAACATGGAATAGGTGAACTTATTAATATTATGCCGGCTACGGTGGAGAAGTTGGTGGAGCAATGCTATTTGTTTCACATTCTAATTGCTTTCCAACAGCATTTGCCATGAACCTATGATACAAAATGTGTTTTTTTTTTTTTTTTTGAGGGGAAGATACAAAATGTGTTAGTTTGTGTTATAGAGACTTTAAAACGGACATAATAATGATAAGCACAATAAACATCAAGAATAAACTTGTAAAATGAAATATTTGAACTGACCTTGTGATGATATTGCATAGCTCCATGTATGTGAAATGGTCTACTTCAGCTTGGGACTTGAAGAACTATCATTTAATTACCAAATTTTTTTTTTAAATTTATATAAAGACTATGTAATTAAGTTTATTTTTATTTTTATTTTTTTTTAAGTAGGCGTGGTAATGATTTGTACTTGCTTTATTATCACATTGTCCTTGACTCTCATTTTCTGTTTGTCTTTACTGTTTTGGGTGTTGAAGATTGCATCATCCTTGCTTTTTTTTTTTTTCGAATCTTTTTTTGCTCTTGGATGTTGGAAACCACATTGTCCTTGATTTTCATTCTCCATTTGTCTCTAGGCTTTAACGAAGAAGGAAAAAAAAGAAAAAAAAAAAAAAGAGAAGCCATATTGTTTAACTGTTCATGAATGATTTTGAATGCTTCTTTTGTAGCATAAAGCAGCCCTATCTTTGGATCACAATACCTACAACATGAAATGACAATTCATTAAGAAGTACAATGGTAGAGTATATGAAGGAACCATTCATTTCAAAATTACATTTAAAAAAAAAAAAAAAGAGTTAACGTGACACACATAAAAAAAAAAAAAAGTAGAACTCAAAGAAAGTCAATCATAAACACACACACAAAAAAAAAAAAAAAGGTAAACAAAGAGGAACTAGCAAAAGATAGAACCTAAAAATTTGTTGGAGCCTTTGACAGTAAATGTCTTTAATCTAAAGAAAAAGAAAGGAGGATGTAGAGGTAAACTAAATGTCACCCGAACTTATCTAATATTCCATTCCAATGACACCTTAATGCAATCCAAAAAATTTGTGCGTACGTGAACCTGAGAGAGATAAAAGAATTAGGGTTAAACCAAGTATTTAAAAAAAAAAAAAAAAACTTTAATCAACAAACCGAAGTTAGCGTGCGTGTTATTAAAGATAATAGCATAAGTTTGTTAGAGTTTGTGTTTGATTTAAATTTTGATGAGATCATTTTTCCTGAAAATCGTATTAAAATTGTTCAGAATAAAAATAAAGATTTTTTAGAATTCAACTCTATCATGGACTCTTTAAAATTTTATCACCACATTATCATTAATACAGTGGTAGAGTATATGAAGGAACTATTCATTTCAAAATTACATTTTAAAAAAAAAAGAAAAAAAGAAAAAAAAAAGAGAGTTAACGTGATACATATAAAAAAAAAAAAAAAAAAGTAGAACTCAAGGTTGCTACATATACCTAAATAAAAAAATTTAACGCCAAAATTCTTAAAAAGAAAAAAAAATACGAAGAAGGAAAAAAAAAGAAAAAGAAAAAAAAGAGAAGCCATACTGTTTAACTAGTTCATGAATGATTTTGAATGCTTCTTTTGTAGCATAAAGATCACAATACCTACAACATGAAATGACAATTCATTAAGAAGTACAGTAGTAGAGTATATGAAGGAACCATTCATTTCAAAATTACATTTAAAAAAAAAAAAAAAAAGTTAACGTGATACATAAAATAAAAATAAAAAAAAATAAAAAAAGAAGAAGAAGAAGAGGAACTTGCAAAAGATAGAACTTGAAAATTTGTTGGAACCTCTGCCATTAAATGTCTTTAATTTAAAGAAAAAGAAATGAGAATGTAGAGGTAAACTAAATGTCTTCAATCTGAAGAAGAATGAGAGATAGAAACTACAAAACGTACGTGAGTTTGTGAGTCTTAAAGTGAAAGAGTTTTAATTTTGTATTTACCCCCGTTAGTTGAAAACTTGTAAGTGGCTATGATGAGGGTATTTTAGGCACAAAAAATGAGAAATCTAAACAGGAAAAACCCCTTAAATAATAGAATAGATATATAGATAAATATTGCTAAAATAGAAAATAATATACTACTTATTAATAATAAACTATAATGTACTCTCTATCTATTTACTTTCCATTAATATATATATATATATATATAATATTGTATATTCCGTTACATTCTATTTTATTATAAACTCCCAAAAATAAATGGTTTATAAGAAAAGTAATAATAATTTTTTAAAATTTTTAATATTTGGTGTGAAAAGTGGAAACTAAAAAGAAATACTATATTTACATTATATATATAAAAAAAAAATCAAAACATATTTGTTGTCTAAGATCAAAACAATCAAAATAGTAGAACTGAAAAATCAAAACAATTGTGTTAGAATCCATTTCCCTCTCCCTTGTATGTGTGTGTTTGTTTCTCAAAAAAAGAAAAAAAAGAATGGGTAATTGTCCCACATTGCTTAAGAGAGTGTGTTGTGTATAGTATAACTTGTCTCACCCTCCCTTAAAAATTACCATGACTTTTTAGTGGAGTTGTGGTGTGCTTTTGTGTTAAAACCTCTTTCCCTCTCCCTTGTGTGTGTTTGTTTCTATAAAAAAAAGAAAAAAAAAGAAAAGAAAAATCAAAACATTCAAAAAAAAACAATCAACACATATTTGTTGTCTAAAAATCAAAACAACTTGTCTTCCTTAAAATCTAGGGGTCGTTTGGTATGACATTTTAACTAATACATTTTAGTTTTTAAACAACATTATACATATTTTTACACACTTTTTTACCCATACATCTTTTCAAAAAATACAAATAAAGTTACTAGAACAACGTTACCAAATGACCCCTAATTTGTAAAGAACAAAGTTTCTCTCCAAACTTCTCATATATTTCTTTTTTGGGTGTGAATTTTGAAAATCTAACCGTTGAATTTCATGTTCCTTATGTTCTTAACATACATATCAAATTTCGTTCAAATCGGATATTATTTACTATTTGATCAATTAACTTATTTTTTATATACAACTTTAGATTACAAAAACTTGAAATTATAACATTTATTTGATGAAATAGCAATTGATTTTTGATTTTCTTGAAATTTTGTAAGCATTATGGATGTTGAAAGTTCAATATGTGTGTAAAACACCCTTGAACGTTTAGACCCCAAATTACTAAATATCAATTCAAGCTTATTATCAAACAATTAATGTGCAGAACATGAACATAAGTCAAACACAGAATTGAAAAACAATCTAAGCCAATTATAATCACATCCACAACAGAAAGTAAATGGCAAATATAAAGGAAGAGAGATGCAAACACAAGAACAACACGCGATGTGTTATCGAAGAGGAAACCGAAGCCCTCGGCGTAAAACCTCTCCGCCGCCCTCCAAACGGTCAATAATCCACCAGAAAATGTAGTTGGGATACATGAACAGCAATAGAACCTCCAAGCCTAATCTACCCAGGTACCTAAGCCCTCCAAGCTTCTGCTCCAACGAGGTTGCGCCGAACATTTTTCTTTTCTAGCTTACCGGATTCCGCTATAACCCATAGCATCAACCAATAACCATTGGTCCCTTCCAAACTGCTTCCCTTAGCACCAAAAGACCTTCTCACAGACGTGGGTGTGGTGAGAAAAGGATTTGGTCAAGAACCTCTCAAGGATGTATCAATGGAGAGGAAGAGAGTAGAGAAATTTGAAGAGTCTCTTAGTGAAGATTGGAGATGAGATAATCTTGTTTTTCTCTAGGATTTCTCTCAAAATTCTTTCTGGAAGCTCTTTACATTTCATGGGTATAAGGGTCTATATATAGTGGTGTGTGTTTGGAATACGAAGAGACAGTTTTTGCCAAATAAGGCAAGTTGGCGGCTTGGCCTTGCGACTGGTCTAAATTGCGAGCTAACGGCCTGGCCAGCCTGGGACTTTTGTCCTGTAGTGCAACAGCTGGCGTGACCCTTCACCTCCCTGCATGCTTCTCACGTGTGCTGCAGTTTGGCGGCTTGCAAGTCGCGAGTCCTAGCTGCGAGTCCCTGCTTCTTTGCATATTGTAGAGCAATTCTTCACACTCTCTTCACACACTACCCTTACATGAATCCCACATAAATACAGGGTTACTAAGTGCTAAATTACAAGCAAATTGGCACAAAATAAAGCCAACAAGATAGTTGATAAAATTCAACCTTACAATCTCCCCCTTTGGCTATTCCGTAACAAAACCCTATAACAAACTCTAGACTTAACGCGTGAGTTGGGAACAGTTGGAAAACTCACTCACATCTAACTCTAGAATCTGTGTAGCTCTTGAACCATAAGAACAAGTATCTCTTGAAATACAACAACACAATAAGTTCATTGTATGCAGAAACTTGTAATGCATATGGAGCAAGCACAATGCGATCAAGCAAAATGGAATATAGTAATAGACCATGGCAAGACCAGAACAGGCAATCACTACATACAAGTGATCACAATGCTCATTCACACTTGGAATGAACATCCGGACATTTAAGCTGATAAACGCAAAGCAAATCACTTGAATGACCAACACTCAACCAATGCACAGTACATGAAGTATATGCATCTAGGAATAAAATCCTACAAGGGCACAAGAGTGAGAGTACTTAAAGAAAATGCATAACATTTAGCAGCAAGTACTTAAAACCTTAAAAGCTTACAAAAGCAACAAGTACAAAACATAAACAAGAACCTTAAAAACCTACAAAGGTACCAGGTACAAAACAAAAAACCTTAAAAAGAACTGAATAACATCTTAAATAAGTATATACCAGTGAATCACAAGTTTTCTCAAAAGTATTTAAAACCATATTCACACAGGATAAAAACTAGCAGACAATAAACACAATAGACAAAACAGGTTTATAACATCTAAAATAACTCCTCCTTTCAGTATGCACACTTCTTTTCATCTTTATGCTGCTCTCCCCCTTTTTGGCACGAATAGCTAAAGGCTTTCTTCCAGCTTCTGTTGAATAGCATCTAGTTGTAACTCAATGGTGCCGAGACGCATTTGAGTTTGATTGTGAAAGGAGTGAAGGAGCCGTTCCAAATCAGAAATCCGATGAAGCACATTTTCAATGAAGTAGCTTTGCTTGGGAGTTTGGAATCCAGGGGGAACAGATGGAGTTCCAGTTGATTGTACATGAGTAACTGTAGCATGAGCAGATGGAGATGCATGTGTGGATGGCTCACTCTTAGGTTTCTTGGAGGAGTGACTCTTGCTTGCTTGGAGAGTGTATATGGATATTGGTCGAGGACGAGGCACAATTTTCTCATCTGATGAAGGACTAACACCTTCACGAAGGATAATCTTCATGATTAGACTACAGAACGGAAGAATTGTTCGTGTTGCTGATCGAGCCGCTGTTTTCCCAATGATCTGAAATATGTGAGCACAGATGTCAATCGGGACACCGGAAATGAGGTCACACAGGAATTTAGCCATTCCAAGACTAATGAAGGCAGTGTTTGACAGTGGATAGAGGTTGGAGAACATGATCATCTTTAGAGTTGTCAGTTCAGGCGAAAACAATGCAGTGCCTATAGATGATCCCGTGCTTCCCACTTCATGTTCATTCCCAAGAACTTGAAGGATGTCTTGTGCCTGAAGTACTCTGTCATCATATGGAGTTCGATCCACATTTTCTGGTCTTGTGATGCGTAATACCTGAGCAATGTAGTCTGCATTGATGGAAAATTCTGTTCCTCGTACCCAGCATTTCAACTCTACCCCCGTGTATCTGGCATTAGAGTAGAATTCCTTAACCAATTCTTCAATTGGATCCTCAAAATTCCCAAAAAGGTCAGCCCAATCTCTTTCTTCAAAACTCTTAGGGATAAACGTTGTCCCTAGGGTATCAAACTTGACAATTCGTTCCACAATGGGAGAAGCCTCTCTAAAAGTGTCTGTGTAGGTCTTTGAGTCAATAGGTGTCCTGAATCTCTCAATGGTAGAGTCTCTAGATGACTTAGACGATAGTAGTGTCCGTTTAGCAACCGGGGTTGACGGGTCATCGGTTACAATGTCTTTGCCTTTGGAGGAGCGACGAGTCATCTGCAAAAGATCAAACACACAGTAGAGAACCAAATGCAATACCATAGGGTACAAACATTAGTTTGATTAGATTCAGATATAAAAGTGTGAAACAGAGAGATTTCACTTAAACACAAAAACATGAACCAGAACAATACCAAGAAGACATAAGCAATACTGACATAATGAGTGAAATAGGCAAACAAATATGATGAAGAACAGTAACAACTCAGAGTCAAATGTTCAATGTGCATCACAAAGTCACAAGTGACAAAAAAACCAAGAACATGATATGAATGGAGCAACACATTCATGAAACACATCACAAAGCACAGTCTCTCAATAGACAAAAAAAATAATCAAATGTCCATCAAACACATTAGCACTCAGACAAAGAACACTCAACAAAATAAAGCAAACCCCCATACGAGCATGATATTTCACAAAGCATAATGTCAACAACACAAATCAAGAAAAAAATGTTCAAATCATGAAATATGAAGTGAGGGAAAGAAAACCCATACCTTTTTCTTGAAGATTGGAGAAGAAATGATGCAGAAATGAAGGATTTTCGAAGAAAAACTCGGAGAGTTTGAAAGAGAGAAATGGGGAAGACAATGAACAGTCACAAAGTGCGAGGGAAAAACTGAAAAAGTTTTAAAAACTGACTTTAAAACGCAAAACACGCGTTTTTCGCGACTGGATTAAGTCGCCAGGGTAAGCCGCGAAACACTGTGAAACCAAGATTCTCAAAAAATCTTCTAAGTGTTTTTCGCGACTAGAAGGTCTACCCGCGAGAGAGTCGCGAGGTGAGCCGCGAAAATTTCTGAGTACCCTCGCGATTGGACCTTCCACCCGCGAACAAGTCGCCACATTGAGACGCGAAAATCATAAAAACTCAAATTTTGAAAAATTTTCTAAGTATTTTTCGCGACTGAGACCTTGACTCGCCAGTGAGTCGTAAAAAATCTCGGAGTGAGCTCGCGACTGGGGCATGCGACTTGACCAACCCGCGACTGAGTTGCCAAAACAGGACAACACTGTTTTTGAAATTTTTGATATTTTTGTAAAACAAAATACTTTCCAAAAATAAGCTAAAACACTCAAAAATCTTTTTGTGTTTGATCAACAAAGATTGAGCATGTGAAAACACATTTAAACAAGTACAATTACACAAATGAATATGACATTCATTGAACATAAATTTGTGTGATGTGTGTGGGTATCAAAAATGAGATAGTCCTTAGTCTAATGTGAAGCTTCAATGATCAATTCAATCAAGACATACACAACTAGCAATAGATATTGTGATCTATCTCAATTATAGAAGTATGCATATATGACCTCCCACATAAACTTGAGAACATAACTTTGAAGCTTTTCATTTGACTCCATATACATCATATCATTTGATCATTTTGAATCAACATATCTCATTGTGAGATTGATGCCTGAAATTTTTAATATTTCAATTTGATGAGTTAGCCTTTGGCTTTTTGGGCATCATACATTTTATTTTGGTCGCTTTCCCTTTTTCCTAGTCAAATACTAGTATGTGCGACAGCCTTTTGCAGCTCAATATCTCTTTTCATTTGAAGATTTACATTTGGTGAGCTCTTTGAGTAAAGCAATAAAATAAAAGTGGGAAGATATATAGGCACAAGTCTATGCATGTCTCAAAATCAACAAAACCATTCACTAATCATTCATGACAAAGTTGAAGATCTATTTACAACAGTCACATAGATTTCAGAATTTCTTCCACAATGATATGAGTGCATAAGAGACAAGCTAAGCTCGTAGATGCACAAGACCATAAGTACAAAGGTACAAGGCAAAACATGGTTTGAGACAAAACTCAACAATGTCGATCAAACTTTTTAGAATTTTCTACTTTTTATGTGTTTTTTGATTTTTGACACAAAAGCAGTAAAAGATTGATCAAAAGCAACATAAATAACAATGTAAAAACATTATGGAGTGAAACAAGCAAACAAACAAAAGCAAAAAGCATACAACCAAGCATATTCACAAAGCATAGGAAGTATTAATGCATGGACATGTTGTAATGCTTATGCATGAGTACCTCTTCACCCACACGTCACGTGCGTTTGGGGTGATATCCTTGACGGATTGGGTACGAGAGTTAGGACTTTCAAACCTTCGTGTGAAGCTTTCCAAACAATTTGTGAAGGCACCGATCATCTTCATCACATCCATCATTCCTGGATCACGGTTTTGACTTTTTGGTTGCTCACCACCCTAAGACCTCTCATCATTTCTCCTTCCTCGTGACCGAGGAGCACTAGCATTGTTCAATGCTCTCAGCTTGTGACAGTTGGGTTTTGTATGTCCTTGCAATCCGCAGAAGTGACAGAAATAACTCGTTTTAGGACCCTGTTGTGATCTTGGAAGTGATCTTCCTTTAGCTCCAAATCTGGCTTCTGATTGATTACGGGATTTGTTAGACACCCGTTGATCAGCCACATTCTTCTTCTTTTCAGCCTTAATTTTCTCAGGAATAGACTTAGGACAGTCGTCTCTTTGGCCTTCACAAACTTTACTTCTTTGGTGACATTGGCTGATGAACTACTCCCTCTGGTATATCCTAACCCGGACTTGTCTGAGGAAGGTTTTTGAGATGAAATAACATCTTCCAGCTTCTTGGAGGAGACCCTTTCTATCTTGGCATGAGCTTGCACTACCTCTTGCTCAAGAAATCTCACTTTTGTGTAAGCTTCTGATAGCTCACCATTTAGTGTTTCAATTTCACACTTTGCCTCCTTGTATCGTACCAGAAGACTTTTGTAATCTTCCTCAGCTTTCTTCATCTTCTTCATAGCCGCCTTTGCCACCCTTGCATACTCACCCGATTTCTCAAGGAGTAAGGCGTAATTCTCTTGAAGACCAGATGTATCTTCATCCTCTTCAGCCTCCGATTCTTCAACAATCCCAATAGACTCCAAATCAGAATGCTCACCAAGCTCCTTCACAAGTGAACCCAAATCATCTGAGGATTCTACATGTGTAATGGTCATGAATGCGGAGTAATTTCCTTCTCCGTCACAACTATCTTCAAAGTTAGAGTTTGATGAATCCGTGTCACTTAAAGTGGTAGCATAGACCTTTCCTTTCGACTTCAAATAGTTGGGACATTCCTTTTTGAAGTGTCCATGTCCATTACACTCGAAGCGTGTGATTCCTTGAGAAGATTGGGAATCTCTACCATATTTCTTTTGGAATTCTTTATTCTCCTTCCCGGAACTCTGAAATTTTCCTTTGTCACCAAATTTCCCACCGTTCTTGAGTTTCAAGAATTTCTGGAAGTTCTTTACAAGGTACGCCACATCTTTATCTACTGCATCCTCTTCTGAAGAGTCATGAGATACCACTCTCTCATCTATTGTTTTAAGAGCAAGAGATTTGCTTTTCTTCTGGGTGGGCAGTGACAATTCATACGTCTGCAATGAACCGACCAGCTCTTGAACTTTAATGTCGTCAAGATCCTTGCTCTCTTCAATGACCGTTACTTTGGCACAAAAACTTTCTGACAGTGACCGAAGGATCTTCCTCACTATTTTAGAATCCTCCGTCTTTTCCCCCAAATTGAATTTGCCGACGACCACCTCGTTCAGCTTACTATAAAAAGAGTCAAAGGACTCATCCTCGCTCATTTTGAGCTCCTCAAAGCGAGTGGTTAGCATCTGTAGTTTGGTGTCCTTTACTTTCTTAGTTCCTTCATAAGTTGTCTCCAGAATCTCCCATGCTTCCTTAGCAATAGTGATATGTTTTCCTGTGAAATTCTTCTGGAGAGACACCACAGAAAATAGCATTCAAGGCTTTGCTATTAGCATTAGCCGCCGCAAGAGTTGCCTTATCCCAAGTGGATTTGGCAGCCTCTGGCCTAGTCCAACCAACTTCAACAGCATCCCACACAGCATCCCACACAGCATCATCAATAGAACACAAAAACGCCCTCATTCGGACTTTCCAAAAAGCATAATTATTACCATTAAAAAATGGTGGTACATTAAGAGATTGAGACCTATCCATCTCAACAAGGGGTCAGGGATCACACTTAGGTATTAAAACCACATCAAGTGTACCCGCTCTGATACCAATTGAAAGTTCAATATGTGTGTAAAACACCCTTGAACGTTTAGACCCCAAATTACAAAATATCAATTCAAGCTTATTATCAAACAATTAATGTGCGGAACATGAACATAAGTCAAACACAGAATTGAAAAACAATCTAAACCAATTATAATCACATCCACAACAGAAAGTAAATGGCAAAGATAAAGGAAGAGAGATGCAAACACAAGGACAACACGCGATGTGTTATCGAAGAGGAAACCGAAGCCCTCGGCGTAAAACCTCTCCGCCGCCCTCCAAACGGTCAATAATCCACTAAAAAATGTAGTTGGAATACATGAACAGCAATAGACCCTCCAAGCCTAATCTACCCAGGTACCTAAGCCCTCCAAGCTTCCTACTCCAACGAGGTTGCGCCGAACCTTTTTTTTTCTAGCTTACCGGATTCCGCTATAACCCATAGCATCAACCAATAACCATTGGTCCCTTCCAAACTGCTTCCCTTAGCACCAAAAGACCTTTTCACAGACGTGCGTGTGGTGAGAAAAGGATTTGGTCAAGAACCTCTCAAGGATGTATCAATGGAGAGGAAGAGAGTAGAGGAATTTGAAGAGTCTCTTAGTGAAGATTGGGGATGAGACAATCTTGTTTTCCTCTAGGGTTTCTCTCAAAATTCTCTCTGGAAGCTCTCTACATTTCGTGGGTATAAGGGTCTATATATAGTGGTGTGTGTTTGGAATACGAAGAGACAGTTTTTGCCAAACAGGGCAAGTTGGCGGCTTGGCCTCTCGACTGGTCTAAGTCGCGAGTTCAAGTCTCGAGCTAACGGCCTGGCTAGCCTGGGACTTTTGTCCTGTAGTGCGATAGCTGGCGTGACCCTTCACCTCCCCGCATGCTTCTCACGTGTGTTGCAGTTTGGCGGCTTGCAAGTCGCGAGTCCCTGCTTCTTTGCACATTGTAAAGCAATTCTTTACACTCTCTTCACACACTACCCTTACATGAATCCACCTAAATACAGGGTTACTAAGTGCTAAATTACAAGCAAATTGGCATGGAATAAAGCCAATAAGATGGTTGATAAAATTCAACTTTACAGATGTAATAAGAACATGCAATCTAACGATTAGATTTTCAAAATTCACACTCAATATAAATATATATGATGAGTTTGTAGGGTTTCTCTCCAAACTAGTTTGGAGAGAAACTTTGTCCATTTGTAAACTAGTATAATTGAAAAAAAAAAAAATCAAAGAATCACAAAAGAGAAAAAAAGAAAGGGCATTTACGTAATTATGAAGTAGGAAAACAAAAGAAAGCTTGGATAAATAAAATGAAAATTGAGCAGAGAGACGGAGAGATAGGTGGTCAGACTCAGAACAACACACACTTTTACCTTGTTATTTGTATTTTGTTATTTTGGATTTGGAGGAGGAGGAGGAGGAGCCTGGGGTGTGGGGTCCGTGTCCGTGAGTGATGAGTGACTCCAAATTACTATTTTCCTTTTTCCCTCTGAACTCTCTCTCTCTCTTGCTCTCTCTGCGGATTTCAATTTCCTCAGCAATAAAACCTTTTCCTTTTCCTGTGAAGCAATCAAAGCAAGTTTCTTGGTCTCCGTTTTAGCTCTGGAAATCGGCAAAAAATGGCGAAGCGTGGATATAAGCTACGTATCCTTTTGTTTAGGGTTTTACTTTGCTTTTCTACTGAACTGTTGTTTCAGCTTCTTCTACTTCTTCTTCTTCTTTTTTGCTTTTGCCTATTTACTTTGTCTCTCAGCAACTTAAAAGTAAAAGAAGCTTTAGAGTTTGTTTAATAAGTAAGTTCAGAAATCAGTTTACTGTTTGTGTGATTTGACTGAAAAAAAAAAACAGAGGAATTTGTGGCTCATTCCACCACTGCCACTGTGAACTGCGTCAATATTGGGAAGAAGGCTTGTCGTCTGTTTGTAAGCGGTGGTGATGACCATAAAGTTAATCTTTGGAGCATTGGGAAACCCAATTCTTTAATGGTAATAGGAGGGGGAGGATACTTTCATTATATTTCTTGCTAAATTAATAATCAATTTTGTTTTTATACAGACCTTGTGTGGACATACAACTCCAGTTGAATGTGTAGCTTTTGATGAAGTTTTGGTGCTGGCTGGAGCTTCTAATGGTGTTATAAAGCTATGGGATTTGGAGGAAGTAAAGAGTTAAAGTCCATTTCCTTTTTTTTTTTTTTTTTTTTCATTTCATTACGCAATTAATTATGCTGCAGAAGAAGAATATGAATGTAATTATTTTATTGTTTGATTGCTATTCTCTAAGTGTAGTGGTTCGAACTCTTAGTGGACACAGATCCAACAACTGCAGTGCTGTTGAATTTCATCCATTTGGAGAGTTGTTTGCATCTGGTTCAGTGGATACTAATCTAAAGATATGGGATATTAGAAAGAAAGGATGCATTCACACATACAAAGGACACACTCGAGGCATTACTACTATCAAATTCACTCCTGACGGTCGTTGGGTAGTTTCTGGCGGATTCGATAACGTTGTCAAGGTCAATTAACAATAAAATTATCTTGTCATCAATGTTAATGTTGTTTGCTGCTTTCTTCTTATCACACTGTCTATTGAACAGGTTTGGGATCTAACTGCTGGAAAGCTCTTGCACGATTTTAAATTCCATCAAGGTCACATTCGGTCCCTAGATTTCCATCCCCTCGAGTTTCTCCTGGCCACAGGTACAGCATCTGACTTGAAATTTTTATTATTTATTTATTATTTTTGTTTCTGTTTAGACTTTAGAGTGTAGAGGTTGTTAGTTTTTGTTGGTTATGTTAGATTTGTTTAGTTCCCTTCCCCCCTCTCCTTTCAAAAATAGAAGAAGCAATTTTCAACCTTTTATTGACCTGTTTTGTTTAACACTATATTTATGTCAAGTTAGCAACGTTTAGTTGTTTTTTTTGTTTTTTAAACATTTTGTCTCAAGTACATATAGATGTACCCATTCTTCTGATTTCCTTTTGTCTGCCTCCTGAAATCAGTGTATTCTCGCTAATTTGTTTATTTAGTAATTAGTAATCTTTTTATAACGTATTAATATGATTCATTTTACAGGTTCAGCAGACAGAACAGTGAAATTCTGGGATTTGGAAACTTTTGAACTAATTGGATCTACTAGACCTGAGGTATCTGACATTATTTGTTCTTTAAAATGAAAGTTGCTTAGTCACTTTAAGTATCTTGGAAGTTCAATCTTATGCTGGGATTACCCTAAAATGCAAAAGACATGTACCAGGCCTCCTTTTCTTCTGTCCTCTATGCCAACCTTTTTATTTATTTATTTATTTTTATAATACTTGGATATGGATTGCATCCAATTTCTCTAACAAAATTAGTTACCCCTTTCCAGTCTACAGGAGTACGGGCAATCACCTTTCATCCCGATGGACGGACCCTACTTTCTGGGTTGGAAGATAGTTTGAAGGTTTGGATTGTCATTGTCATGTAGTTTAATGAAATTGTATGAAGATGGTACCTAAACATCACATCCATGCTTGGAAATTGTAGGTTTACTCATGGGAGCCTGTAATTTGTCATGATGCTGTTGATATGGGATGGTCAACACTTGGTGACCAATGCATTAATGACGGAAAACTTCTGGCTTGCTCATACTATCGCAATTCTGTTGGAGTTTGGGTAGCAGATATATCGGTACTGTTATCTTTCCTTGCAACTTTTCCCCCTTTTTTCTTATCTCTTTAATTTTCTCTGTACCATTAAGTCAATTTAAGTTATATTCTTTATGGCAGCTTATTGAGCCATATGGGTCTACTTCAAGACCTGAGCAAAATGACCATACAGAGCAGAAAATTAATCTTAATTTCCAGGGAAGTCATTCTTCAGAGAAAGGAGGAACTGGTATCAGGTCAACTTCAGGCTTGCGGTGTATGTCTCCGGATTATGAGACAAAAGAGATAAAGAACATATACGTGGATTGTAAGTTGTTATTTGTTATTTTTAGAAATGTTACACTTTGAAACAATTGATTATTCAACATAAGTCCTCAGTTTTTAATATCATAAACATGGTCCACATCCAAGAATGTAGAACTTTTGAGGGGTCCCACAACTTATAAATATGGAGTATCAAAGCTGCTTAACAAACTTTTTTTTTTTTTTTTGATAGGTAATAAGAGTATTATAAAACAAACTGTAAAATAGAAGAAAGCAAATACAAGGTGTTCATGATGGTGAACACAAGGAAATGCAACAAACAAACAAACAGCATCAAACTGCTTAACAAACATATAGAAAAAGAGGAGGAAAAAAAGGATTAGAAAACATATATAAAAGAAAATGTTGTGCTAGTTATGAGTTTGCATTTAAACTCATTCACCCCCACCCCCCCAAAAGTGTTAAAGTACGTCATTTATAGCATATGTTGGAGATTGGCTTGGTTTGCCCCGGTCAGAATTTGAATTCCTTATTCATCATCTTTTCAGAAAGTTTATTATGGCTATTCTCTTACACGCATTCAAGTTTCTAGATACTGGGTATTTTTTGTTGGTTTTTCTTAGTCAATGGAGGAATGGAGGTCTTGGCCTGGTTTAGCCAACCATAGGTTAGAAGAGTGCAGTGTTAAAGCAAGAGTGACAGTGGTGATTATCAAAAAGTTGTAGCATCCATAGTGCCCACAAAATGCTCAAGTATATTAACTTTTATGTAATTGTATAAATACTTATGTCAAAAGTATTATAAATTATTGTAATTGCACCTAATGAGCTAACTTAGCATAATAGTTTCTAGATGAATGTATAGTCCAGCCCATGTTAAGTGTGGGCACAGCTTGCATCAAGAAAACTGCACCTGAAGGCATATTGTAGCTTGTGTTAAATTGTGGTCAAAGTTTAGCTGGCTTTATTATTCTGAACTAAGTCTGGGCTTGTGTAATTCAGAGCTGTTCTGGTTTCTGATCTATGGAGATAGGGATTTGGTTCTACCCAAGTTAATATGATGTCAAGGCCTAGGAGGCTAGGACATTGAGAAGGTATACTGAAGATAGAAATTTGCATAGGAGTTTAATTTGACACACAAGCGCTAATCCAAAAAGTGATCTATTATGGATATGTCAATTCTTTTTTGGCATTTATTTCCGTCATTTTAACCCAACTTTCCCTGATGTGCTGTTTTGTCTTCTTTTCAAAGCTACTGGTGGAAAGCCTGTTGCTTCACAGAGAGCTGAGTCCTTCAATTCTCCAAAAGTGGCACCCCCATCGGATTCAAAGGATATGAGTTGTCTGCCATCTCAGAAGCAGAGCCCTTCAGTTGGTTTGAATGCAAGATCTTATGAAAAAGCGCTTGATAAGTCCTTTGTTGTTCCTAGCATTGTACCTAGGGATGGTGCTGATGGAGATGGGGCAAATTCTGGAAAGGAATCCATCAGCTTTTCAAGGACAAAACGTGGAATGTTGCTCAGACCAGCTCATGTTCGGAGGCCATCAAATAGTAAAATTGAGTTCGAGAGGCTGCCAGAAGTTGTTGAATCTGGAACTTTGAGCAATGTGACGAGCAATTTAGATTGTGCAATAGATGCAAACTTCCAATCCAAACATGAATCTGAAGATGGATCTAGAGAATCCTGTGAGGATAAACATTCTAATATCAAGATTGTTACAGAAAAGCTTGACAAAATTTTGTCACCACGAACACCGTCTAATCAGGAAAGCTGTAAGTTCTTGTACTATAGTGCCATCTGTTTACAAATGAAATATAAATATATTTTGTCATTGATTTGTCCTGTTTATATTTTATTCCTCTAGCCCATCTACTTTCTATCCACACAAATTTTCCCATTAATGTGTTTGCTAGCTGATGATCTCCATTTACCCACTGAAGCCTTAACTCAAAAATCTTTGGGCACTCAACTGAAGTTTTGTATCATTTTGCTTTGTCAGACTGCATTTAGTTAGCATTAAATGTCTTGCAACACATTAAATGTAATCAGTCACTCTTATGTATGCAAAGAATTTGTCTTCTACGCATATTATGAAACCACTTTGTCACATTTTTTGCAACTATTACTTACTAATAGATGCAGTCATTTTTACTTATTGTTTTCTTGTATAGCCATTCAGTACAGTCAAGGCCGGCTCTATACTGGCTCTATAGTATAGGCAAAATGAGGCGGTTGCTTGAGGCCTCCAATTAAAAAAAAAAAAAGCCCCCAAATTTTAACCAATAGGGTTATTTCTTTCATTGTAATAGTATCAATTAAGTCCAAATATTAGCCGATAAATAAAATAATATTTTTTATCAAATGAAAAACAAGAAAAAAAAAAAAAATGTTATGTCCGCAACATTTTTTAATTTTCATAATACTTTCACAACAAATCCTAAGGGAGAGTTTGGTTCACTGTGTTGTGTCCTTAATGTGATGCACATATTGATGATGTGGCATTAAGGTTTTTAGTTTATTTTATTTTTTCTAATATTACCATAATCTATAAATACAAAATATATTACATCACCTTAATTTCATCACTTTCCTAAATAATGTAATATTGTATTCTTGTATTGAGATTACTTTAATATAAGATTATAATAATGTAATATTACAGTGTAATGTAACATCACGGCGAACTAAACGCCCCTTAAGTGGCAAGCTGTTACTAGCTATTATTGGTGGGAAAAAAAGTAATTTTAGTGCTGGGTTCAAATTAGAACCAGTAACAACTTAACATTTAGGAATTGTTGTCAAAATGTTATGAATGAAGCATTTCTTGAAAAAGGGGGGAAAAAAAAGAGCAATATACAAAAAATTTCACAACATTTTTCACCACACTTGAGTTGGCAAACTTTTATTAGTTCAAATCTAAATCCACTATTAATATCATTTTTTTACTTACCACTATCAATTGCCGCATCAACAAGTGTGAAAAGTTTTGTCAAATTTTTTGTATATATAGACTTTCTCAAAAAACAATTATATGTAGTTTGTGTTAATTAGTAATTTTTTTATCTAAAACAAGATAATAGAATTTAAGTAATATTAAAAAAAAAAATTTAAAATTTTCTAATATTACATAATGTAAAGCATGCTGCTTTCAGCTGACTTTCAAAATTTTCCCGTATTTCTAAAACATTTGAGTCTTTGATCATATATTTTGCCAACACCAGAATTAGAACCTCTCTTTTAGTTCAAACCTAGTACTGTACAAGAGGCGTATGGGCCATTCTGTTAGTGTTTTCCTCCAAAATCATAAATTGTAAATCCTATGGTATCTCTTTTAATGCTTGCCCCTTCAGTACCTTTTCTTTTGCCTCGATATCAGGTTAGCTGATGAACAAAAGTTACTATTCCTTAATTAGTAGTGGTTTTGTTGATGATCTATGAAATAGCTTTATTCTCCTTTGATGGAAATAAGTAGCTTTCATGTTATGTTTCAGGTGATGAATCCCTTAATTGCAGCAAAGGGATAAGCCCTGTTAAAATGGTCAATGGAGGTTTGCCATTGCTTACCAACTGCTTTATTTTATGGAATATAGAAGTGGGATGGATCTTAACTCTTTAAAGAATTTCATTTGGCAGTTGCAGTTGTACAAGGAAGGACCCGCTCTCTGGTTGAGAGGTTTGAAAAAAGAGAAAGATTTAATAGTATTGAAGATCAAGCATCTACTATGTCTCGTGTGATACCTGAAGCAGATAGAACTCCCACTTTGGTGGTAAAACATTTTGACTCTTTAAAAGCTTTTCTAGACTATTGTCTTATAGCCATTTGTCAACAGTGGCATCTCTGCTGAGTTTGAGAATTCACATTTTCATAGTTTAGGTCCCTATCAATATATAGGAGGAAATTTTCAACAAGTAGGTTTTTTTTGAAAAATAATTCAAAATTTCATTAGGTATATATAGAAAAGTCATTGGAAGGACTTTGCTGCTAACATATAATCAAGAATATTTGAATTGAATTATCTCTCGATAATATTTCTTTCTTGGGAAACCTTCCGTTTACTAATCCAAAATGGTTCAGATCATCTGATGATTGCCATTGCTTTTCACCTTTTAGATAATGTGGAGAAATCAATTTGTGAATTGGTTAAAGATATGTAACTGGAAATTGGGGGTAAAAAATCTGCTCTTATTTTCCCTAAATTCTCTTTTTGTAGGAACACGTTATGACTTACTGTGTATTTCCTTGAAAATATTCAGTTGAAGATGCAATTCAAATGAGACTTTGTGGCAATTTTCTGTTAACCAGTGGGAGATTAATTGTTCTTGAAACATTTACATAGAAAGATAAACTTACATGTGTATGCAATGTCACTTTTGGTTAACTAAAGCTGTTTACTTTTTGTTTCACATTATTTTCTAATTAACAGAAAGGAGAACCTCAAACTTCTGGAAGGGACTCACCATCTTCAAATGATAAGGATGTAACCGAAGATCTCATGCAAACTCATGAACTATTCCTAAGTACCCTTCGCTCTCGCCTAACAAAATTACAGGTAACCTTATTTCTTGAATTCAACTTGAATAATCAAGTGATGACATGCAACCTATTGCTTTACTAGTAATAATAAAAGGAAAAAGTTTTCCTACAAACTGGTTTGAAGAAAAGTTTCTCCAACCCACTATGTGGCAATTGATATTAGTTGCATGACCTATTTAATGAGTCATGTGACATGTTTAAATAATGCATGTAAATCGTTTTATGAGTAGCCATATAATGGGTTGGAGGAAAACTTTGTCCATAATAAAATGTTTTCTAGTAGTAGTTATGGTCCCTGACGTGGACTAATTCATGCTATAAAGATAACCTCTGGAAGCTTGATGTGCTGAATTGTCCATGGATGTATTGCAATTTAGAATGTTATATTAGCTCTGCAGTATATAAAATGCATCTAGCTCTATGTAATGATGGAAAAGACTTCTTGCTGGTACAAAGAGTGGAAAGAGAAAAATGAACCAACCTTCACCATGTATTGTTCAAGTACCTTAATTTATTTTAATTGAAACTTTGTTCTAAATTTGCTTTTACCCTGGAAGTTACTCGTTATAATGTGAACTTGCAGGTGGTGCGACATTTTTGGGAGCACAATGATATTAAAGGTGCTATTAGTGCACTGAGGAAGCTTCCAGATCTTTCTGTGGGTATTTATTTGAAAAAGTTCAAGTGTATTTTTTTTCTAATGATCCCACTAGTAATTAATGTTTTTTTCATGCATATTTGGTTGTTCTGTTCATCATTTGATCCTGATACAGGTGCAAGCTGATGTGATCAGTGTTCTCATGGAAAAAATGGAGATTCTCACCTTAGATCTGTTTTCTTGCTTGCTTCCTGTGCTTTTGGGCTTGCTGGATAGCAAGGTAGAAAGGTAATTCTTTCATGCATAAGATGGTAAGCAAATTCATAATGCTAGGGACTGGAAGATGTTTGGCCTAGGACTTTTTACCATCTTAGTGCAGTCACCCTATGAGGGGCAGGACCCTGCAACTAGAGCTGGATTATCTGAAGTAACGTGAATTTTCTCACATGGTTCATAATAAATTATATATTGAGCTCCCATGATGAGAAAACCATATTCTTCAGCATGATTTCATTTTACTTATTTGGACTCCAGCCCATAGGTTGTTGACATTTTGGCAATGTAATTTTTAGGGGTAGGTATTAAACCTTGAAAAAAAAGGGGGGGGGGGGATGATGCTTAATCTAGGTACAGAAGTACTTTTACACAACTTTTTTTAACAAAAACAAAAACAAAATACGCCAATGTTTCTTCTAAACACACACTGAGCGCGCTTGTACTGTTTTAGATGAATCCTTCTTGAATGTCTTTTTCCTGACATTTTAGTATTGTTATTGAATGGTGTTGTTAAATGACGTTTATATTAGGTCCTGTTTGATCTACCATAAATGCTAGATCGCAGGGGTGGGGGAGTATTTAACCCAAATTATATTGGAGTTGACAGATAATTTCTGATAGATATTTTATTACGCTGCAAATGTTACAGGCATGCAAGTTTATCATTGGAGATGCTATTGAAGCTTGTTGCAGTCTTTGGACCAGTAATACGCTCAACCGTTTCAGCACCTCCAGCAGTTGGTGTTGATCTTCATGCAGAGCAAAGGTTTTATTTTTTTCAAAATAATATGGACATTTTCCTTTTAGATTCTTGTGTGGGTAAGAGTTAATGAAACTTATTTGGTGTGATGAACCTACTTTATTTGAAAATTTGAGCACAGGCTAGAATGCTGCAACCAGTGCTTTATCCAGATGCAAAAGATCCAGAAAATTCTTCCAGCTCTTGTAAGGTAAGCATGTCATCTTGAGTTTCACAATTCACAAAGTGCCATTTGATGGAAATGGTCATGGCTGAACTTTGAAGTTTTCATTTTAGGATTTAGAAATTATTGTTGTTAAATTACCGATTCTTTCAAAAGCGTAAGCTATTAGGAAATTGTGAATTTAATCACTTAACCATAATTCTAACACTCCCCTTCAAGTGTGGACCTTAAATTCCCCCTTAATAAGTCAGGCCCAACATGTGGGATTTTTAAAATTTAAAATGGGAGGTAGAGCAAAGACAAGGATCAAACTCAAGATCTCCTATTCTGGTGGAAATGGTTTCTCTCCAAAAGTGCTTCAAACTCCTCTCTATCTTTTTATTGGATGCAAATTTAGAAAATCTAACCATCGGATTGCATGTTTTTATTATATCATCCATGCTTGCAAAATTTCAAGTGGATCAAAGATCAATAGCTCTGTCATCAATTAAATTTTTAAATTTCAAGTTTTTGTGGTCTAAATTTATGCATAAAAAATAAGTTTATTAATCGAATAGTAAATAACATCTGATTTGAATGAAATTTGATATGTGTGTCAAGAACATAACGGTTTAGATTTTCAAAATTCACATCCAATAAAACCTTGTTGTCCGTATTGCAGATTGCTACATTGGAATTGGAAGGGTTAGAGAATTCTCACCAATTGAATCTATCATGATTGAGGGATGACTAAAACCCTAGGCCTTAGTTTTTTATTTTAGTGGAGTCAGAAAAATTTAGGAATTTGAATTAAATTGATTTTAGGGATGGCCAAAAATCTTCTTCATTTGACTTTTATTAGTTCCTCTCTCTCTCTCTCTCTCTTGTCCTGAAGGCCAAACCACAAATCCTATAGCTATGTTATGTGTGTAGCATCTTTTTCAGCTTCATTTTGGCATACTGAATCTTTCCTGGTCATTTTGTGAGTCCATTGACACCATTGCTTTTGACATGTGGAATGCATGTCTCCTGGGCATCTGATTTATTTTCCTTGTTGCAAATTTAGCAATTGACATATAGAAAGTCAAGCCATTTTTCGCTCTTGATTTTCCTGCAGGAAGGGTGGTTTGCTGGCAAAATGTGCTCAGGAATTGAATCTAGTTCTTCAAGAGTAATTTTAATTCTGCCATGCAAATGAGTTTTTGCAATTGTGGGGTGGCGGCTCAACTGACACCCTTTGATGGGACTGCATATAAAATACTACACTTCCAAATGAATTACAGTTTCTCATGTCTCACAATTTTTTCCCAATGCTTTCCTACCTTTGAGTCATCATCCTTGGCGTTTGTCAGTAAAGAGCACTAAAGCTTAATGCAACATTTTAAGCCTGGTCTTCTGGTAGTGCATAATCTCCTAATTTTGATTCTTTAATTCTGGAGATTATCGTTTGTATATTGGGTTCAATTGTATGAAATTGTAATCATGTGCCAATTCAAAATTCATCTGTAATATTCAGCTATATATATTTGTTCTCCAAACTGCAGCAGTTTATTTATGTATTCAAATTCTTTGTGAATGGGAAATGCAATTCTAATCGAGTTATAAGGAAACTTTTAGGATTGAGGATTGAAGCTGCTACATTATTAGACAGTCTAATCAAATTAGTACACGCTATCAAAATGCTAGGCCAAAACTCAGTTGGGATTCATTCAACTCAAATTAGTACAAGGAAAATTGAGGGATTGTTTTTCAACTCATTTAAGGTTGCTACCAAATATAGGAAAATGAGGTAGTTTTATAGAAAATGTTTTTTTGTAAAATAACTCATTTTTTAAAAAACATTATTGCTAAAACAAACATAAATAGTGATGTGATTTGAGTAATATCAACTTATGGCGTCCGCTCTTAATGATGCTCTTTATCATCAGACCAAGACATCAGTTGAGCTAATTATAACCTACAGAATGTGGAGGAATTTTTGGTCATTATCAGATTGTCTAGAATGTGATGTGCCATGTGAATTATTGTAAGTTCGTCATTGAGCTGATTTGTTTTATGCCACATCCTAGGATTGTTTGGTTCTCTTGATGTTATATTATGGTGTAATGTTACATTATTGTAGTCCTTGATCAATGGAATCACAATACAGAAAAATAGTATGAAGGCGTTTAGTTTTTTAATTACATTCCCATCATAATCCAAGAATGTAACATTTTCATTCTTGATTCATAAGCATTTTTAGAAACTATTAAATTATTATAATAGCAAATTGATCAAAAATAGCCTCAACATCTAAAAATATCAAAACTACCCTTGAACTACAAATACTCTTGGAAGATCCATAATGACCAAATTACCACTAAAACTTGAAAAATATATTTGAAATCTCCAAAATGACCAAAATACTCATGAGACCTCCAAAATGGCCCAAATTACCCATGAAACATGAAATCTCTAAAATGAAAAAAAAAAAAAAAAAAAAACCCTAATTCTCTAAAATGACAAAAAAAAGCCCTAAAATTTCTAAAATGAAAACGAAAACATTGAAACCTCTAAAATGACTTAAATACCCTTGAAATTTCTAAAATGAACAAAATATCATGAAATCTCTAAAATGGCAAAAAAAAAAAAAAAAAAAAAAAAAAAATTTAAGGCTTTAGGGGTATTTTGGCCATTTTAGAAGTTTTGGGAGTATGTTAGTCATTTTACAAGTTATGGGGGTATTTTTGTTCATTTTAGACGTTTTGAGAGTATTTTGGTCAATCTAGATGTTTCAGTGTATTTTTCATCATTTTATAGGTTTCAAGGTATTTTTGCTCATTTTTTGGAGGTTTTTTTTTTTTTTTTTTTTTTTTTTTTTTGTGGGGGAGGGGGTTATTTTAGTCATTTTAGATGCTTAAGGTTATTTTAGTCATTTTTTAGTTTTAGGGGTATTTTGGTTATTCTAGTGGCTTCGCGTGTATTTTGGTCATACTAGTTGTTTCAGTAGTATATTTTTTTGCCATTTTTTAGAGGTTTTGAGGTATTTTGATCATTTTAGAGGTTTTAATATATTTTTGCTCAGTTTAGATGTTTCAAGGGTATTTTGGTCATTTTAAAGGTTTCGAGGTTATTTTGGAGGGTTAGGGGTATTTTGGGTCGTTTTAGATATTATGGTGGTATTTTTGGTCATTGTAGTATTTTTTTTTTTTTTTTTTTTAAAGGTTTTGGGAGGTATTATGGTCATTTTAGAGGTTCTAAGGGTATTTTGGACATTCGAAGTACATTTTAGTAATTTTGGTGGTTCCAAGAGTATTTTGGTCATTTTAAAAGTTTTGAGGTATTTTAGTTATTCTTATGAGTAAAATAGAATTTATTAGTATGGGCAATTTCGTCAATTCATAAATTATTATATCCTCACCAATAAGTAATGTAAGATTACCCCTATTTAAGAAGGTAATAAGATTATAATGATCTGATATATTTTGTAACCTTAGAAAAATTCAAATGAATCAAACACTTTAATATCACATTAAAGTAATGTACATCACTTCAATATCCCAAACCGAACAAAGTTTCTCTCCAAACTAGTTTGGAGAGAAACTCTTCAAACTTCTCATATATCTCTTTTTTGGGTGTGAATTTTGAAAATCTAACAGTTGAAGTTCTTAACATGCATATCAAATTTCGTTCAAATCGGATGTTATTTACTATTCGATCAATAAACTTATTTTTTATATACAATTTTAAATTACAAAAACTTAAAATCTTAACATTTTTTTGATAACATAGCAATTGATCTTTGAACTTATTGAAATTTTGTAAGCATGAAGGATATAATAAGAATATACAATCTAGCGGTTAGATTTTCAAAATTCACACTCAATATAAAGATATACAAAAAGTTTGAAGGGTTTCTCTCCAAACTAATTTGGAGAAAAAGTTTGTTCATTCTCAAAAGGAAGAAGATATTTATCCTTATTATAAGACTCTTTTTTTGCGCCGACCGGGGGGGTGGGGGGAAATCAAGAAAGACATGCGCGAAACCGGGCAAATCCTTACAAAGGCAACACTAATGTACTAATTTATATATTCACCCACCTAATGTACTACTTATTCCTGTAGTTCTTGGCATCTTGCTCACTTACTAGTTTATACTAGGCTAAGATGTTATTTGACCCTTTCCAAAAAAAAAAAAAAAAAAAATAGAGAGGTTAGTTGTCAATAATAAAAGTGCGTCAAAAATCAACTTCTTATCGTCTTTGCATAGGATTAAATGTTGAAGAATGTGCCAGGAAGTTTCTCATTTCACGTTCATATACAATTTCTGAGTCATGGCATTGAGGTACGACGCTGACCATGATTCGTTTCGGTCAACCTAGAACTCTAGAACCGTGGGTAGAGCAATGGTTGGAATTCCACCTCCCAATTTTTTTTTATTTATTTTTTTTATATAATATTATTATATATATAGATACTATTTTTAGCAATTTTATTTTATAAAATTACACTTTTGCTCTCTTAACAATATCATTGATTCTTTTTAGGAGTATTGTTATAGTCAAAAAATTTTATACAACAGTTTTACAAATTGTTAAGGTAGCAAATTCTTACTGGTTCGTATTTGACCATTTATATTATTTTTTTACTTACCAATAACCATTCATCAAATCAGCAAGTTGTAAAAAAACTTTGTAACTCTAGCATTTTCCTCATTTTAAATACCATAAAAAATTATAGATTTAAAATTTAAAACAAATTAGTCTAACAACAAAAATTACCAATAGTAAAAAAAAAAAATTAAGCCTAATTAACCAATTTGACCCAAAACAAACAACTTAACCCTTTAAAAAATTTTAAACAAAATAATTTTGTCTTACCTAGAAGCGCACATACCAAAGACCGAAGAAAAAAAAAAAAAAAAAAAACCTCAGCCCTAAGCAGCAACAGAGTTGAAGGCTGAAGTTACTGTACACAACTAGAAGTAAAGCCGCCCCCTTAACTTTAAGTTCTAGCTCCGTCCCTATCTAGAACCATCTTGCTTTTCTTAATTTTTGCCTTTCGGTAAAAGTTAAGAATCAAGAATCTCATAATACAAAATGTATTCTTTGGGATGCTTCCACCCTACGTATCACTGTTATCTTGAAATTAAATTGCTCTTCTCTAGTTCTACCTAATTTGACATTGGCACTATCTAATATGAGTAAAAAAAGAGAGAATTACCGAATGTGACAATAGTACAGTCATATATGATGTTAATACTGTTTAATGTGACATTTGAACCATCCGATGTGAGTTAAAAATAAGGGATATACTGAATGTAACAAAAATACAATTAAATGTGGTGTTAGTACTGCCTAATGTGATAACGAGACCATCTGATGTGAGTAAAAATAAGGGAACTAGTGAATGTAACAAAAATACAGCTATATATGATGTTAGTACTGTCTAATGTGACGATGAAACCATCTAATGTGAGTAAAAAATAAGAAAACCATGGAATGTGACAATGATACTGTTATATGTGATGTTGGTATTACCCAATGTGAAATTGGTATCATTCAATGTGAGTAAAAAATTAAGGGAATCATGGAATGTGACAAAAGTACAATCATATGTGATGTTGGTATTGCATAAAGTGACGATGGAGCCATTCAATATAAGTAAAAAAATAAGGGAACAATTGAATGTGAAAAAAAATACTGCCATATGTGGCCAATGTGTCGATGGAACCATCCAATATGAGTAAAAGATAAGGGAATCACAAAACGTGACAAAAGTACAGTCATATGTGATGTTGGTATTGCCCAATGTGATAATGGAACTATTAGGACATGTGCCCTTTAAATCCTATTGTATGATGCTATGTATGACATTATGTTGTGATTAATAAAGTTGTTTTATTATTATCTAAAATAATGGTAACATGAATATTTGGACATTATCATATAACCCATGAGATGCATAATATGTGATTTATGTTATTTAGTTACAGAAGATATAAATCACAAGTTTTTTGTAAACTTAGAATTTTAGTTTGTAGTTGGTGATGAAATTTGACATTTCATCTGCGAAGACTATAACAAATCAACTAAGATGATTTGTCTTGATCATGAAAGTGGAGACTTCTAGTTGATACGTGGATATGTTTTAAGTGTTAAGACATATTGAATTAGACCGCTGTGAGATTTATTATTCTACTAACGATTGTCAAATAAATAATAAATCTCACGACTTCTATTTACATCAACTTTTAATCCTGAGAGAATAATGAACCTGATCATGAAGTGTAGGTTGTTTTGATATATTAGGAGTGAGATCTAAAGTCACGATCAAAACCTCAGTATGTTGGGTAGCCACATTTAGTGTTGAAGGAACATATATTCTCAAGATGGAATTCATGATCTCTTAACGGACATAAATATATGATGAATAACTTAAAGGATTAAACCGGGTACTCAAGGATTAAGATGTAGTAATCTTCAAAGTGGTAGTCAACATACATGACTTTGTATTACTACAAATATTTTATGAAGGGGTTGAATGTATAATAAAGTCTTGAGATATAATTTATTAATAAGGCCTAGAGTGCAATTATATTTATATAGTGGTATTAAATATAATAAATAGTAATTTTGGGCTTGTCAAGAGTTGACAGAAAAACCCAAAACCCATTGAAGCTAGTGTCTTATTTGTTCTCTTTTGGTCCCACTCCAAGCCACATACTAAAACCCAATTGGAATGGCCCAAAAGGCTAACTCAATTAGATAATCAGATATAAGGAGAGAAACATACAGAATTTTATAAGAGAATGAAATGGTGTGTATGTTAGTGTAAGCTACTCATATAAATTGATTGAGAGACCACATTTCTTGGGCACAAGTGGAATTGGAGTGAAGATTAAAAGTGTTCCAAAGTACTTTTAATGTTTGGTTTTGAATTTCACTGCACCAAGGTACACTCTCTTGTTCTTAAATTCTGAAATTTTCATAGTACATGTTATCAATTACGAATGAAGTAGATCTGTTAATTTTCCATTGCATATGTTTTGTATGTGATACAAACTATGTTTTTCCAACAGGAACCATCAAATATAAGCAAAAAAAAAAAAAAAAAGAAAAGAAAAGAAAAGGGAACAATTGAATGTGAATATAATATTGCCATATTTGGCCAATGTGTCAATGGAACCATCCAATGTGAGTAAAACATAAGGGAGCCAACAAATGTGACAAAAATACGGTCATATGTGATGTTGGTACTGCTCAATGCAACGTTGGAACTAACTGATGTGTGTAAGAAAATATGGGAACCAATGATTGTAACAAAAGTACGCCCATATGTGATGTCGATACAGCCCAATGTGACAATGAAACTATCTAATGTGAGTAAAAAATAAGGAAACTACCGAATATGACAAAAGTACAATCACATGTAATGTTGGTACTGCCTAATGTGCGAAACCGTTAAATGTGATGTTTTGGTAACTTGGTATAGTAGGTTGCCTACTTGTGGATATTGTAACCTGTAGAATTAGTCTAAATAATAGGTTTTAACAATTGAAAGGTAAATGTTTAGTGGAAAATCATTGATTATAAAGTGGGTTTGATTATTTATTGGGGGGGGGGGGGGGGGGCGCACTTCTTGCAATGAGTTCTCCTTATATTTCTATAAATATGTAGTAAAATATTTTCACGTGTCATATTGATATATTTAAAGCAGTGATATTATTAAAACACATAATTTGTATTTTATTTTAATATTTCTTAAAGGGAGTTACCTTTGACCATCATATGATTCACAAGGGACCTATAAACTTCATCCTCTCATCCTTGAGTCTTTTGGATAAATATTGTTAAAATTAAAGTTTATAGGCTTTATGGGTATTGTGCAAAGTTATTTAGCAAAATGAGGAGAGATCAAAATTCGGTTTTGGTGTTGCCAAAATAAAACAAAAAAAGAAGAGAGAGAAACTAACAAGTCTAAAATAATTTTGGTATTTTGGTATTGATGTTGTTGAAATTCAAAAGGAGAGAGAAAATGACTTTTCATTGATAGGATTGTCGAAATTCTTTTCCCAGTTCCATTAGTTTCTTTATTGGCCCACAAAAATTCCATTTTGTTAGTTTCTTCATTGGTTTCAATTTACTATTTGTTTCTTTTTATTTTAATTTTCATTTAAAATTTTTAAATGAGAGATGCAAAATTTGGTATTGGTGTTGCTAAAATACAATAAAAAAGTAGAGAAAGAAATTAACAAGTCTAACATAATTTTGGTATTTCAGTATTGATGTTGCCAAAATTCAAGAAGAGAGAGAAAATGACTATTCGTTGATGGGATTGTTGAAATTCTTTTCCTAGTTTTGTTAATTTATGTATGACACAGGAATCGAACACATGAGTTTGTATTTTAATTTTATTTTAAAAATTTTAAAAAATGTATGACCTAAGAATCGAACACATGAGTTTATATTATAATTTTATTTTAAATTTTTTTTAAAATCTATGACCCAAGAATCGAACATGAGTAAGGACTGTTGGGTTAAGATAGCTTGACCCCGATTAATTAATTCAATTACCCAAGTTGATTAATTAGGTTCAATTGCATGCAAATCGTGGAGGCGCCAACAAATCACCAAAAAAATACTAAGTGCAGAGGAAAATAAATTAGACATGGTGATTTGTTGACAAATGGGGAAAACCTCGTAAGGCAAAGACCCCACCAGGTGATTTTAAGGTCACCACTCCCAAGAATCCATTAATCAACAATCAAGCGGTTACTAGTATAAGGAATCTTACCAACTACCCTTGGCCTATTTCGAAATACCAACCTACAGTTGAACCTTTACTCCAATACCCAATTGGACCTGATCTTGTAGTAGCCTTCTTTCCCTTGATGCACAAACCTCCAATTTGTGACTAACCCTTGGCACGGATCCCAAGTACGTGACTAACTCTAGCAACTTGAACAGATGTTGTTGGCTGCAAATTTCTTCACTTCATCCACAATGAAGATCTGGAAGCACTCGGTTACAAAACCCTATGGCGTACAAACGTAGTAGCTTCACGTAGAGAAAATAAGTCTCTTGCTCTCTGTATCCGTGTGTGACAACCTTTAAAATAAGTCTTATATATGTCTGGGGTTGTGAGAAAAGAAACCCCAAACAAATATTCAAGACTGGGCCTCCGAGATTGCTCTCTGTCTACAATACTGCCACGACTTGGTAGTTTGCTTAAGATGTTTTGGTTTATGCCAATGGGAAATGTACCTCAATGGGAAAAGGAAAGGATCCGTTCAGAACAAGATGTATCCTTGGAAAAATAAGATATTGATATGCATGGATTTTACATTTATCACGTATTTGTATAATCTTGCATTTTCAAAGCATTTGCCTGCATATTCATTAACGTGCCTGTATTGTGCCATTCTGTTTCTTTCATGCATTTTGATGTCGAGACAAAACATCTCATCTCATATATATCTTTTCTGAATATCATCATGAACATCTCTCTACACCATCTCTAAGTTTCTAAGCATGCCTAACATACTAGACTATGCTTTAAGAACTCAAAACAAAAAGCGGAAGGCCTTACGCAATTGCCTAGCAATTTACGAAGGACCTTTCCATACATGGTGGAATACTAACTACCTAGCTCATATGTAGAAACAAAGTAAAGAGAAAAAGATATCAGCAGATCAAACATGGCCCAGGTGATCGGACACCTCTTGACATAGCCTCCCAAAGCCAGTGTGAAGAATTGGGTCATCCTGAGCATGAGTGCGAAGCAGTCTAGCTGCATCGAAGCCCAGGTTTTTGGCTACCTCTCTAAGTTTGTCATGTGAGTGCCAAAGATGGACTAACTCCCTCTCCATCGTGGGATCAGAAGTAGAGCTCTGCCTCTCTATCTCTAGCAAAGCCTACAAGGTGCCCACCTCTACAGTAGCAACTCTCAGGGCCTCATCTCTCTCAGCCAACTCAGTCTGAAGGCGACGGAAAGCCCGCTGTGGCTCGCTAGGCTCATTTCCCTCTCTCCTGTACTTAATGTCTAAAGAGAAATGAATATAAGACTTTGCCTGCAATAGCTTTAGTGCTAAATCATTAGCCTAGTTGCTAGCCACGACCCTGCCAGCCTTTAATGCGGTCCTCTCCTCATCGCAAGTGTGATCTAGAGCGGCAAATCTCCAAGAAAGAGCCGCAAGCTCGTCCCCCAAACCCATGACCCAGGATCTTAACTGCGCACACTTTGCCTCTGCGCCTAGAGGGGCAGGCCCCTTCTACTTAAGCTCTGCCCTGAGAGCTACAAGCTCACCCTCCTGCACGCTGCTCATCTCCTCGATATCCTCCATGAGCGCATTAGCTAGCTCTCTATTGCAATCACTGTCTTTGATAGCCTTTTTCAAGCACTCCCTCAGGTCTGCAAGGGCCCTCTCAACTCTGGTCTCGAACTCTAGAGTATAAATCTCTCAGAATATCAATCGAGAGTGGCATATCAGTCGAAATCGGCGATGAAAAATCAAACACAAAGATGGGATCCCGTGTGTCTTGCCATACCTTAAACTCAGCGCAGAACCACTTTTGATCGTCCCTAGAATAGAGGGGGGAAGTATATACTCGATCTGCGGGCCTCCTAATACTTTGAGGCACACCCTACTACTGCTATGTCAATGTCCACCAACCCATACTCAAGTGATAGCAGAAAGATCACTGAGTTGGGGAATGTGCTGAATGCCCCCAAACTGCCTCATGGCCATATCGAGGAATGACCTTGCGCACCCCCAGATGCCCACCAAGGAAATACCGAGTAAGCCGACACAATGGGTCTGCCTCTACCACCTAGTAATACCCCACTTGATCCTCTAGGTCTAGTTAGTGGGGCTCAGGCTATACAGATATCTCAGCCAGCCATCAATATCACCGGAAAGAGGAAGATCGAGGAATATAGTAGATCGGACTCTATTCCTACGCACAAAGCCCATAAGCTAGTCCTTAGAGACGACGCTCAAGTGACAACAGAACCACAACTGTAACATATGGACGTGATAGCCTAGTCTACCCCTACCAATCTCCCAACACAAGGACAAAGACCTAATAGTCTCGGAAGGTAAAGTAAGAATAAAAGTGGTGCCATGAGGTAGAGCACTCACCAGAGGAAGAACGACAAAACTGATAGCTCCTAATGGTGAAGGGAATAGTACCGCCCTGAAGAAGGCCACTAGGAAGGCCTGGCACCGATAGGATGCCTATCGCTCCTCCAAATCCACAAAATCGTCTCGATAGCCAGCCGGGCACTCTGGTAATTGGAACCGATCTTGTAGGAACTTAAAGGACATGCTCCTTCCTACCCCTTTGCCGTGCTAAGTCAGCGCCTCCATAACGAGCCTCTTGAAGCCCATCAGATCAGCCAGCTTCTTGCGGTATCATGTTCGCACGGGTGGAATGAAAACAGTGCTCACATGAGTAGAAAGAGAGAGGAAACGATCGTACTCCTCCTAAGTGGGCATCAAATCAACATCCCAATGGTAATGCACCTCAAAGCAGGATCCTAACAGGAAGTGATGACCTCTAGCAAGTGCCAATCAAGTGTAATGTGGAGTAGGGAGGCGGCATTTCCAAGAAACTGCTGGAGGAGAGCCTGGTCACCACGAGAAAAAGAGTCCCACCACTTCTTGAGCTTCTTCTCATGGTACTCCTCCCTCTTAAGCTCAACAAGGGTGTCATAGGAATGAGCACCAAGAACCTCCATGAGTAAATCCTACTTGATTTGATGGTCTGATGAAGATCTACACAAAAAACGATGAAGAATGGTGTTTTCTAAGTGTTTTGAGTGAAGAAAGGGCAGGAGAAGACCCAGAAAAAATTGCAGAACCAAATGAGCTGGGGATGGGTTGATGCCCAGCTTTTATACACGAATCCCATGACGGCAACCATTGAAAGGCCGTCAGCTGCCTTACGATGGTCACCGGACTTCGAAAAGTGTGCCAGTGCTTTTCAGCCCCCCAAGCATAAACCCAGACACATGCTGACACTTTCCCCCCTATTTGACATGTTAGGACATATGTGGAACTTGTTATGAACATATGTCATTTAGAATTGGCTAATCCTTTGACAAACGCACTTTACTTGTATTTGGGTAGATCTAGGATGACTTTAGTACTTCAAGGAACAAGAGTTCAAGTCTAGTATTAAAGCCATGCAAATCTGTCCAAGAAACAAGTGAAAAAGTGTTGATTCATTAAAGCTCGACAGCTGCTCGACAGATAGCTTGACAGTTGTATCTATCGAGAATTACGAAATCAAAATTTCCAGATCTGATTTTCGGCCTATGTTGACATGTATGTGTAGGGTTTCTTTTCTCACAACCCTTTTTCATATATAAGGCTTATTTTAAAGGTAGTCACCTAAGAGAATACAAGGAGAATACATGCAAAAAGTGACCAAGTGCCTTATGTTCTCTCAAAGAAGCCAACAATCTTCTTCAAGTTGGTGTGTTAGCCACGTATTAGGAGTCCTGCATCATTGGTTAGTCACGTATTGAGATCCGTGCAAAAAGGGTGGCGTTTATATATTAAAGAGTTCAGAGGTTTTGAAGCGGTAGAAGGTTTTTGCTGTAAGTTCATCTACAGGGATTGTAGAGTCTAGGGGCAAATGTTTTGTACTAGATCTAAAACTTCTCTTTATTATAGTGAATTTCTTTTCAGGAAGGTTTCCCCTCAGGTTTTTTATTGTGAAATTAGTTTGTTTCATTGGTTTTCCTAGGTCATCATATCTTGTCTTATTTAATTTTTCACTGTGCATGATATTGACATGATATTGATGTTAGTTTGTTTTAACAAGTCTTATTCATAATAAATCTAATTAACAACTTAGGTTTAAAACTTGTTAATTCTATCAACCGGGGTCTAAATTTCCCATCAAGTGGTATCAGAGTGGGTACACTTTGATTGGATTAATTTCTTGAGTGTGATCCTTGACCCCTGTTATCATGGATCATGGACAATCTCTTTTGATTCCTCCTTTATTTGATGGTACTAATTATGCGTACTGAAAAGTTCGTATGAAAGTTTTTTTGCAGTCCCTAGGTGAAAAAGTATGGCAAGCTGTTGAAGTTGGCTGGATTAAGCCTAAGGAAGCGTCGGTGGATTGGGATGAAGCAACAATCAAAGTGGCAAATTTCAATAGTAGGGCCTTGAATGCTTTGTTTAGTGGGGTGACCAATGAGGAATTCAAGAAAATATCATCCACAGAAGTTGCCGAGGAAGCATGGACCATTCTTGAAACCACCTATGAAGGTACCAAGGTAGTAAAGACTGTGAAGCTTCAAAGACTTATTAATAGTTTTGAAGAAATAAGGGTGGAGGAGGAAGAGACATTTGATGAGTTCTATGCTAAACTCAAGGATATTGTGAATTCTGCCTTCAACCTTGGAGAATCTATAGCAGAATCCAAAATTGTTAGGAAAATCCTTAGGTCCTTACCTGAAAGATTCCATGCCAAGATCACTGCCATTGAAGAAGTAAAGGACATTGATCAAATTCCTTTGATTGAGCTTGTAGGGAACCTTCAAACCTATGAAATGGGATTAGGTTTAATGGGAAAGATGGAAAGAGTAGAAACTTGGCTCTAAAGGGTGTAGAGGAAGAGATTGATGACTCTGAAGATGAAGAAGAAAGTGAAGATGAAGATGAAGATGAAGATGATGATAAGGATGAGGATCTAACCTTCATAGTTAATGAGATTATCAAGCTTCTTTAATTTTGGAAAAAGGATAAGGACAAAACTCCTAGGAAATCTAAATCCTCTAGGAAGGGTAAGAGTGAGAAACCCCTTATCCAGTGCCATGAGTGCAAGGTTTTGGTCATATGAGGATAGAGTGACCAAACTACCTTATGAAGGAAAAGATCAAGAAGTCAAAAGATAAAGGGTTGGTTGCTACCTGGAGTGATACTGAGAATGACTCTTCTGATGAATATGTGGATGAATGTGGTCATTTTATAGCTTTTGTTGCCACAACTGATAAGGTGATTGCAGAGAGTGTTAGTGACAGTGAGGATTCTTCTGATGATGAAGTACCTAAGAAGTTGACCCTTCAGGAAGCCTATGATAAGCTATGCACTGAATTTATAAAATCTAAGAAGACTTCTTATCTTTGTAGAAAAGAGCCTAATGAGGTAAAAACTAAAAAAGCCGATCTATTAGTCAAACTAGATGAGACTACAAGGTTAGTTGAGACATTTGTTGTGGAGAACACATCATTAGAAGAGATGGTCAAGAATCTCGAGGTTGAGCTTAGTCAAGCTAGAACTCAAATAGAGAGGATATCTAGTGCAAAGCTTGATATTGAGTGCTCAAAAGCCTAGTTCTGATAAGACTAACTTAGGATATGCTATCTCCTCTGGCCCCTCCTCTTCCATGGCTTCTGGATCAAAGACTGTTTTTGTGCCCCAATTTGAGAAAGGTGATAAAGGTATGCAATTCAAAACTGATTTGACTAATTCTAAATCCTTTGTTAGACCTCATGTTTGTCACCATTGTGGTGTTTCTGGACACATTCGTCCTAATTGCTTAAAGTTGTATCCTTAAAAGCAAGTGTCCAAATGGTCATAGGTTTCCTTTCAAGGACCTATACCTTTGTTTGGAGAGTCATTAAAAGCTTTGAGCTTTTTAACTCAATTTCAGGAGAATTCTAATTCTTCTATGTCCTTTAGTAGACCTAGAAGGACACGTGCCTTTTCATCTTCACGGCCAAAGACTCGTGTTGTGTGGGTGAGAAAGGAGCCTAAGACTTAATTTTCATTTCTGTTTGTCCTCTACTTTAATTATTTCTATCTAAAGTAGGACTCTCTTTGCTTGATTTCTTATCTGCTTTTGGAATCATGCTCTCATGCATCTACATCTTTCTTTCACGCTTTCATGTTGTTTGTTTGGTTGTTTAGTTTTTATTTTGTTTTGTTTAAAAAAAAAAAAGAGAAAAATCAAAATTAGAAAAATACAAAAACAATGTGTTTTGTGTACATTGGTACTTGTGTACCTTGGATGGCCATTGAAACAAAGTTTTCTAAATTTTGTAGCTTAGATGAGCATCTCTATGCACAACTAAGCAAGTGAGCTTTGTGGCTCGTGTTTGTGATGAGTAAGATTAAGTAATCTTTACTTAATACTCGTATCACTCTTTTTGATGGGAAGGACTAGAAAATCCTAAGAGAAAAGCATAAATAACCATCTCACCACTGTTGCCCGCTAATCATGAAATGACATCTGTATGCTTCGGCATAGCAAAAGTGCAATGTCAAAAGCTTAACATAATTGGGTATTTCCTTTCTCTCTCTTATATGCCCATGCATGATATGCTTAACAAAAGAAAATATGCAAAGAAAAATAAAAGCAAAAAGAATCAAAATGCTTTATATATGATTGCAAGCGTGTCTTCTAGGAGATGTGGGAGTTATAGGATGTACCTCGAAGGTGATAGTCCCCATCAAGCAGTTATGATTGTGTGAGTTAAAGTGATTTTCTCATATCTCAAATCGTCATAACATGTAGACACTTATGCAATCTTACGATATTTTTCACACACAACACGCAATATTCTTTGCTACTCTTGATATATGTGTAGATACAATGTGATTTGGCCATCACATGGAATACGTGTGTTACTATATGCTCACTAAACTGTCTTAACTTGTTTTTGAAATATAAAATTGGTTAGACTTGTTTAGTGTGTGTGTGTTTTGGATCTATATGCTTGACATTTTTCTTGTTAAGAGATGTTTTTGAGAGCTTAACATGTTGTTTGGATCTTTGGTTGGGTAGCATGCTTGATTGCATTCATGTTTGTGTTCTTTTCTTCTTTGAAATTTTTTTTTTTGCCTATCTCGATAGCTTCTCGACAGATTGCTATCTATTGAGCCCTTTTTTCTTCTTGTCTCAACAAAAGTTAATGCAATCTCAATCCATCGAGCTTTCTGGACTTTGTCTTGATAGCTTCTCAATAGATTCTTGATCCATCGAGAAACTTCTTGTCTGGCCTATAGATCCTTGACAGATTCTCGATCCATCGAGGTTGGCTTCTGCTCGATAGCTGCTCGACAGCTTCTCGATCAGTCGAGATCCTCTTGCGTGCATTGTTTTTCACATGTTTTGCATCTTTCTTTTATCCTGTCATCCATAGCATCTTGTTTCATTACCCTCATGCATTTATATGGATTTCTTGTGCCCCATTGATCATCCTTGATCATATTTATGTTTCTCGGGTGAAGCTTTATAGCTTCTTGTACCCTTTGTCAATCATGACAAAAAGGGGGAGAAATTGTGGAGAATATGTGGTTCCTTTTAAGATTCTACATGTTAGGGGGAGAAATACATGCCTTTGTAAGGGGGAGTTGTGTTTCATCTTGTTAGGGGGAGTGTTTACCTCCATGTTGTTTTAGGAGTTTCTTTTAGCTTCTTGTACACTGGTCTTGTGACCATGGTTACATACATTGTGCTTATCTTTGATATATATATATATATATATGATGTTGTATGTCTTCTTCACCTATCTCATGTGTTGTTTCTTTTCTCTCTTTATACACATGTTTCTTTATTGTATGCAATCTTTTATTTCTGTTTCACACTAAGATGCATTGATGAGTTTTGTTTAAAGTGTTTCAGAAATACAGGTTGTCAAAGTCTATCATGCCATGAACTTTCTTCTTGCAAAGTTTTGCAAGAGTTTGTTTTAGGATTAGATTTTATTGTATTCAACAATTGATTATGAGTTGAGTGATTTATGAATTCTCCCATATTTCATTTGTTTGTTGTGGTTTTGTCACTGATTGCCAAAGGGGGAGATTGTTAGGACATATGTGGAACTTGTTAGGACATATGTGGAACTTGTTATGAACATATGTCATTTAGAATTGACTAATCCTTTGACAAAATGTTATTTGTATTTGGGTAGATTTAGGATAGGTTTAGTACTTCAAGGAACAAGAGTTCAAGTCTAGTATTGAAGCCATGTAAATCTGTCGGGCAGTTGTTGAGCTTTAATGAATTAGTACTTCTTCACTCGTTTCTTAGACAGATTTACATGGCTTCAATACTAGACTTGAACTCTTGTTCCTTGAAGTACTAAACCCATCTTAAATCTACCCAAATACAAGTAAAGTGCGTCAAGAAACAAGTGAAGAAGTATTGATTCATTAAAGCTCAACAATTGTTCGACAGATAACCTATCTATCAAGGTCTCGACAGATAGCTTGACAGTTGTATCTATTGAGAATTACGAAATCAGAATTTCCAGATCTGATTTTTAGCCTATGCTGACATGTATGTGTAGGGTTTCTTTTCTCATAACCCTAGACATATATAAGGCTTATTTTAAAGGCCGTCACATAAGAGAATACAAGGAGAACACATGCAAAAAGTGACCGAGTGCCTTATTCTCTCTCAAAGAAGCTACTGCGTCTTTGCGCCTTAGGGTTTTGTAACCAAGTGCTTCTTGATCTTCATTGTTGATGAAGTGAAGAACCTTGCAGCCAACAATCTTTTTCAAGTTGATGTGTTAGTCATGTACTGGGAGCTGTGCATCATTGGTTAGTCACGTACAGGGATCTGTGCATCATTGGTTAGTCACGTACTGGGATCCTTGCAAAAAGGGTGGCGTTCATATATTAAAGAGTTCAGAGGTTCTGAAGCGGTAGAAGGTTTCTGTTGTAAGTTCATCTATGGGGATTGTAGAGTCTAGGGACAAAGGTTTTACCCAGGTTTTTTTTACAGTGAAACTAGTTTGTTTCATTGGTTTTCCTGGATCATCATATCTTGTCCTATTTAATTTTCCATTGTGCATGATATTGATGTTAGTTTATTTTAACAAGTTTTATTCATAATAAATCTAATTAACAATCTGGGTTTAAAACTTGTTAATTCTATCAACTGGGGTCTAAATTTCCCATCATGACATGTTTTGAACCACTTTGGATCAAAGATTCCCTCGTTTTAGTGCTTACCATAATGCGTGATCAGTCGAACAGTGACTTAGACTATCGGAAACTCGCATTCGCGCAATTGAGGCCGCACAAATCCTACACTGGGGCAATTTATATTTGTGCATCTTGATCAGCACCTTCAGATGTCTTGAACCTCATTTTCAATGCCTGGTTTGCCCGGTTCAGGGGTCGGTTCAGCCTCGATAATTAGAGTTTGCAACAGAAAAATGCTAGAGCCCAATCTCAGCCGTCCGACAGCTTTCCTAGCTTATTTGGAGGATAGAGGGAGTCATTTCCCATAGTGGCACCTTAAGAATCCCATCCTTGGATTTCTAGCCTGTGTGGGTAATAACAAGAGCAATCAGTGCATACCGCCTCGTGGCATGTCTAAAGTTACCTCGTTTGGAGTGTTTGCACTCATCATCAGCATTATGGCATGGCTTGCGAAGTTGAGGCCACCTGCAGCCAGTCTACGGGCTCGGAACCACGCAAAACCCAAAACTGGGGCAGTTTATTTTGCGCGGTTTTCTCCCTCTGTGTCTAATATATGAGAACAGGTCCGTCCCACTAAGGATATACCTTTCATGTCGAGAATCGCATGAAACTCTAAACTGGGGCTGTTTATTTCAAGCAATCTCTCCTTTCTTTCTCCCCCAGTGAGACGATCATTGTCCAGGAGCCATTGGCAAATCTGTGAAATTGCGGTGCAAAACAAGTGAATGTGACATAGGCTGGTTCCATACCACCATCCATAACGAAATTGCAATAGTGCACAGTCCTCTCAGAGGCATTTTTTGAGATTATACATGTTTATACATGCAAGTCCTAATCAGAGTCTTTGTTTTACAAACACATTACCCGCCCTTCTAAAGGCACGTCCCTGGAATGGTACATGTAAGTCCTAATCAAAGGCATTGTTTTTGTAAGGTTGAATTTAATCAACCATCTTGTTGGCTTTATTCCGTACCAAATTTGCTTGTAATTTAGCAATTAGTAACCCTGTATTTAGGTGGGAATCATGTAAGGGAAGTGTGTGAGAGAGTGTGAAGAAAAGCTCAAGATTGTGCAAGGATGCAGAGACTCGTGGTTGGGACTCGCGACTGGCAAGCCGCCAACTGTAGCACACGAGTGAAGCGTGCAGAGAAGATGAACAGTCACCCTAGCTGGAGCACTATAGGATAAAAAGTCCAGCCTGGACATTCTGTTATCTCGCGACTTGAACTCGCGATTCAGTCAAGTCGCGAGGCCAAGCCGCCAGCCAGCTCTATTTTGAAAAACTTGACTCTTCGCATCCCTATCTCACCCTAGTATAAATACCCCTTATACCCACGAAATGTAGAGAGCTTCCAGAGAGAATTTTGAGAGAGAAACCCTAGAGAAAAACAAGATTGATTCATCCACAATCTTGACATAGAGACTCTTCAAATTCCTCTACTCTCACCCTCTCCATTGTTACATCCTTAAGAGGTTCTTACCCAAATCCTTTTCTCACCATACCCATATCTGTGAGAAGGCTATTTAGTGCTTTGGGAAGCAATTAGGAAGGGACCAATGACTATTGGTTGATGCTATGGGCTATGGCGGAATCCGGTAAGCTAAAGAAGACAAAGGTTCGGCGCAACCTCGTTGGAGCAAGAAGCCTTGAGGGCTTAGGTACACTGGGTAGATTAGGCTTGGAGGGTCTTCTACTGTTCATGTATCCCAACTTCATTCTTTAGTGGATTATTGACCGCTTGGAGGGCGGCAGAGAGGTTTTACGCCGAGGGCTTCAGTTTCCTCTTCGATAACACATCGTTGTGTTGTCCTTGTGTTTGCATCTCTCTTCCCTTAATCTTTGCCATTTTATTTCTGCTGTGGATTTTAATTGGTTTAGATTGTTTATCAATTCTATTATTAGCTTATGTTCATGCTTCGCACATTTATTGTTTGATAATAAACTTGAATTGGTAATTTGTATTTGGGGGTCTAAACGTTCATAGTATTTTCAACGCTGTTTGAAAATTCAATTGGTATCAGAGGGGGTACCCTCGCTGTGGTTTTATTACCTGAGTGTGATCCTAGACCCCTTGGCTTGCTATGGAAAGTGCAATGGCAAAGGCCAATATGAAGTGGACTAGAGGTGTTTGCGATAATGATTCTATGAGCATGTTTGGAGATTGTCCTAGTAATGAACTTTTAGAGTTGTTTAAGTCAAAGAAACATGCTAGAATTTTTATACACATGCTGAAATCATTAGTTCATAGAAATCATGATGTTCATAATAACTTGGGTAAGTCGATTTCCTTGGTTGAAAAATATAAGAAAAGGAATAGACGATTATGTGATGAACTTGATAGTCTGGAAAGAAAGATATATTCTTCTATGAATGAAGAAAATCAAGATGAGTCCTGCTTTGATGGTCAAGAATGCCTATCACATGCTTGTGTTTTTGTTCACATCGCGTTGAATGTTTTTAATTCATGTTTGTGGTATCTTGACAGTGGGTGTTCAAGGCATATGACTGGAGATAAGTCCTTATTCAGAACTCTCAAAGAGAAGGAAGATGGTAATGTGAGATTTGGAGATGGTAGTCACTCACAAGTTCTCGGAAATGGAACTGTTGAGATTCCAGGACTGCCCCTGTTGACTAATGAGCTGTACATCAAAGGAGTGAAAGTGAATTTGCTGAGCATCACTCAAATATGTGATTCTTAGTCCAATTCTCGAAGAAAGGGTGTCTAATCCTAAATGATGAGGGTGTTCTTTCTCAAACTCACCGTATTTCTCACATAAACCACCATTGTTGTTCATCATTTCTGCTTCAATCTTCAAGGAAAGGTATAGGTTTTGTTTCTCACACATTATATTTCACATTTACTGCATATATCTCTTGGACTGTGTTTTGCTGATATTTGTATATCTCTTGATTGAATATGAGTATCTGATCTTATGCTGAAATTGTTGTGTTTTTGTTGGTGGTTATGTACTGATCTACTCTATCTTGAGTAAACATTGTGTGTTAGTGGCACACTCACACTCATCTTCATGTTTGAGACCTAAATCTCAATGTTTTAGGGTTTTCTTCATTATCCACGTTTTGGATCTAACCCAATGCTAATACTGTTTGGTGTCTTGTGTGGCTTCTCTTGTTTTTGATAAAACATAATGCAGGGTGAAACTGTCTCCATTCAAGAGAGCAGTTGTTAAAGAGGGCAGCAGCAAAAGGAAAGAGCCTGTCATTGATGTTGATGAACTCTCACCTAGAGCAAAGAGAACCCGTTCACCATCTGGAGTGTTCGATCCTAACAAGTTCAGATCTTATGCTGCTTTTCAGACTCATGAGAATTACTTCAGAGATGCTACATCGTTAGTCGAAAGGGTCGTTGATCAACCCTCTCTTTTTGACACCGACATTCCTAAATGGTTTGCTCACAAAGATTGGAATTACCTACTCTCCGACCTTGATGAAGCATATGAGAGTTTGGTAAAAGAGTTTTATGCCAATGCAATTGTTGAAGGCGAAGAACTCAAATGCTGGGTTAGAAGAAAAAGTTTCTTAGTCCTTCCCGCATATCTTGCTGAGATTCTTCACATCAACTGGCCGATGTTTAAAAACTCACCGGTTTATGATGATCTATGTCCAGATGAGAACCTACTCCAGGATGCTCTTGGAAAAGACTTGGAATTCTCATCAAATGGGAACTCAGTCAGTGTTTTCTCTCTTCCTACGAAATTGAGGGTGCTTACAATCATCATGTTTCACAACTTGTACCCATTATCTAGTACTGGGTATATGAACCTCGGACGTGCCCTGTTTCTTTACGATCTGATCTCTGATGTAGAGATTGACATTTGTGCACATATCTTTCATGTTCTGCGCAAAATGGTTCTTCAAACTGAATCAAGGATATGCATTCCTTTTTGCTGCCTCATTTCTAGGATATTGAAGCTCAAAGGAATTCATCCAGTAACAAATGATACTCCGTGCACAAAATTGGCTCCAATCAACATGCGTACGTTTAACACTAGCATTGGTCATAGTTGGAAGGGAATCAAATCAAAAACTTCAGCATCTCACAGTGGTTCGTGCTCTAGCTCATCCACGTTTGATGAGAAACTAGACAACATTGTGGCATCTGTCCACGAGTTGAGCACCAAGTTGTCCGGACTTACATCTATCTTGCACCATCTTAACATTCGGTGGGATATGTAGTTCACTTCTATCCAAACTCAATTGGATCAGATTCAAAGAAAGCTAGAAGAAGACAAGGACTAGCTATTCCATGACAAAAAGGGGGAGATGATGTTGATAGGGGGATTACAATGATAGGGGGACAAACAGCTGAATCAAAGGGGGAGATTTCAGCAATCAGGCCTATGTTTAATATTTTGTTTCATATTAGCATATTTCAGTCTTTATGTTTTGTTTTTTCAGTATGTGTTAAGGGTTTTTACCTGTTGCTTTTGTAAGCTTTTAAGGTTTATGTACTCATGCTTTGTGGCTTATGTACTTGTTGTTAAATGTCATGCTTTTTCTTTAAGTACATCACTCTTGTGCCTTTTGTTGGATTTTTATCCTTAATGCAATTTCCTAGTGTTGCTGCATTGGTTGAGTGTTGGACATGCAAATGAGACTTTGCAATTGAGCTTATTAGCTTGCATGTCCGAATGTTCATTCCATGTGTGAATGAGCATTGTGATCACTATTTATAGTGATTGTTCATTTTTGGTCAAGCCTTGGTTTATTACTTATTTCCATTTTGCTTGATCGCATTGTGCTTGCTCCATATGCATTACAAGTTTTCTGCATACAATGATCATATTGTGTCGTTGTGTTTCAGGAGATACTTGTTCTTATGGCTCAAGAGCTTCACATATTCTAGAGTTAGGAGTGAGTGAGTTTTGATCAACTGTTCCCAACTCACGCGTTAAGTCTAGAGTTTGTTGTAGGGTTTTGTCATAGAATAGCCAAAGGGGGAGATTGTAAGGTTGAATTTAATCAACCATCTTGTTGGCTTTATTCCGTGCCAAATTTGCTTGTAATTTAGCAATTAGTAACCCTGTATTTAGGTGGGAATCATGTAAGGGAAGTGTGTGAGAGAGTGTGAAGAAATGCTTAAGATTGTGCAAGGATGCAGAGACTTGCGGCTGGGACTCGCGGGTGACTCGCGACTGGCAAGCCGCCAACTGTAGCACACGAGTGAAGCGTGCAGAGAAGATGTACAGTCACGCCAGTTGGAGCACTACAGGACAAAAAGTCCAGCCTGGCCGTTCTGTTATCTCGCGACTTGAACTGGCGATTCAGTCAAGTCGTGAGGCCAAGTTGCCAGCCAGCTCTTTTTTGAAAAACCTGACTCTTCGCATTCCAATCTCACCCTAGTATAAAGTACCCCTTATACCCACGAAATGTAGAGAGCTTCCAGAGAGAATTTTGAGAGAGAAACCATAGAGAAAAACAAGATTGATTCATCCGCAATCTTCACATAGAGACTCTTCAAATTCCTCTACTTTCACCCTCTCCATTGTTACATCCTTAAGAGGTTCTTACCCAAATCCTTTTCTCACCATATCCATATTTGTGAGAAGGCTATTTGGTGCTTTGGGAAGCAGTTAGGAAAGGACCAATGACTATTGGTTGATGCTATGGGTTATAGCGGAATCCGGTAAGCTAAAGAAGACAAAGGTTCGGCGTAACCTCGTTGGAGCAAGAAGCTTGGAGGACTTTGGTACACTGGGTAGATTAGGCTTGGAGGGTCTTCTGCTGGTCATGTATCCCAACTTCATTCTTTAGTGGATTATTGACTGCTTGGAGGGTGGCGGAGAGGTTTTACGCCGAGGGCTTCGGTTTCCTCTTCGATAACACATCGTTGTGTTGTCCTTGTGTTTGCATCTCTCTTCCCTTAATCTTTTCCATTTAATTTCTGCTGTGGATGTGATTTTAATTGGTTTAGATTGTTTATCAATTCTGTTATTAGCTTATGTTCATGTTCCGCACATTTATTGTTTGATAATAAGCTTGAATTGGTAATTTGTATTTGGGGGTCTAAATGTTCATAGTGTTTTCAACGCTATTTGAACATTCAGTTTTACACATACACGACAGTAGCCCTCTAAAAGGCGATTTTTCTATGGTGTCACAACAGCCTTCTTAAAGGCCCTTTTCCTAAAGTCATGCATTGACAGCCCTCTCAAAGGCAATTTACCCAGAATAATGCATGTAAGTCCTACCCTGAGGCATTGTTTCCTACACTAGCAGCAGCCCTCTCAAAGACAATTTATCCAGAGATAAACATGTAAGTCCTACCCAGAGGCATTGTTTTTCACACACATCAGCAACCCTTTCATAGGCAGTTCCCATGTCCTAATCGAAGGCATTGCTTTTCACACACATCAGCTGCCCGCTCAAGGGAGATTTATCCATAATTGTACATGTAAGTCCTATCTAGAGGCATTGTTTCTTGCATACAATAGCAACCCTTTTAAAAGCGACATTCAGAATCACACATGTAAGGCCTACCTAGAGGCATTGTTTCATGCATACAGCAGCAGCCTACTGAAAGGAAATATCAAGAACCATACATGTAAGGCCTACCAAGAGGTAATGGTCATAAATACATTAGAAGCCTTCGGTTAGTCTTCGAACCAGTTGCTCTCGTTGAAACATATTCAGCTAAAAGAATCCCTACGGGATAAGTCATAAGCGGGGGCCTTCCCCCGGTCTCCCCTAGAGTAAGCTATTCTAGACATGATTTACAAAACAACAAGAAATTCAGACATTAGTGGTAAGACCATAAGTTAAATGGCAATGCAGATGAACTAACACTTTTCTCCTAAACATGTTATGTAGGTCTATGTCAAACATATGATCTCACAAAAGGCAGATTATTGCTCCCATTTCATGGCGGGTGAGCTAGTGGCAAGCGTCTCTAGGCTCATATTCTATAGTGGGTGAACCGACGTCAAGCGTCTTCGGGCTCACATTTCATGGTGGGTGAATTAGCGGCAAGCGTCTCTAGGCTTGTACTCTACAGTGGGTGAACCGATGACAAGCGTCCTCGGGCTCACATTTCATGGCGGGTGAATTAGCGGCAAGCGTCTCTAGGCTCGTACTCTACAGTGGGTGAACCGATGACAAGCGTCCTCGGGCTTACATTTCATGGCGGGTGAACTAGCGGCAAGCATCTCTAGGCTCGTACTCTGCGGTGGGTGAACTAATGACAAGCGTCCTTGGGCTCACATTTCATAGCGGGTGAACTAATGGCTAGCGTCTCTAGGCTCGTATTCTATAGTGGGTGAATCAATGACAAGCGTCAGGCTCACATTTCATGGTAGGTGAACTAGCGGCAAGCATCTCTAGGCTTGTATTCTACAGTAGGTGAACTGATGACAAGCGTCCTTGGGCTCACATTTCACGGCGGGTGAACTAGTGGTAAGCATCTCTTGGCTCGTACTCCATAGTGGGTGAACCGATGACAAGCGTCCTTGGGCTCACATTTCATGGTGTGTGAACTAGTGGCAAGCATCTCTAGGCTCGTATTCTACAGTGGGTGAGCCGACGACAAGCGTCCTCGGGCTCACATTTCATGGTGGGTGAACTAGCGGCAAGCGTCTCTAGGCTCGTATTCTACAGTGGGTGAACTGATGACAAGCGTCCTCGGGCTCACATTGCATGGCGGGGGAACTAGCGGCAAGCGTCTCTAGGCTCGTATCCTACAGTGGATGAACTGACGACAAGCATCCTCAGGCTCACATTTATTCAAGAAATTTTCCGAACTCCAAATCTATGGTGGGTGAACTGGTGATGCGCGTCCCCAGGCCCACGTTCATTCAAGAATCTCCAAATCACATTTCCGTTACCCCCGTCTACCAGGTAAGTCCCCTTACCCATATCCCGCATTTTATTTTCAAAATTTAAATTCCTGCATATCCCGCACCCACATATCAAAAAAGACAAAAAATATTTTGTGCATTTTCCTAAGATAGCATGGCATAAATAGTGGCAAAAAATATGTGCTCATAAAAGTTCCAAAAAATAAATACTAGCATGCATCTCTAGTAGTACTGCTACTAACATTTTGCAGAAAAAGCAAGGGAATAAGAAAAAATGGACACTAACCTCAAAGGCAGAAAAGATGAAGCAACAGGTAGATTGAAGCTGAAAGGAAGGACCTGCTAAGCCCTGAGCACTCTAGGAATTTTTGTAGAGAGTGAGGAGTAGAGAGGAAGTGAGAAATGAGATTAAAAAGGGCCTAAAAGGCCTTTTATAGGGCCTGGGCTGCCCAGCGGCCCTTCTATGGTCGTCGAGTAGGCCCAGCGGCCCTATAAAGGCCGTCGGGTAGCATTGACTCGATCTACGTTGACCGGTCAATGCTGACCCGGTCAACCCCAAAAAAAAAAAAAATTGTCCCCCTTTTCCACTCCCAGAGCGTAGAGGCACGTCCGGAAAATATTCCAATAGCAGCTGCAGCAGGTCGCGCCAAGCAGGTAAGGTCCAGTCTCAATCCATGAGTAGTCTCTGCATGCAAATTTAGGGGCAACAAAATTTGAAATCACGTTCTTTATCCGACACCTCTCATTGCACTCGATATATTAGATAAAGAAGGGATAGTTATTGATACCGTATTTTGTCCGCCCTCGATTTGTGTGGCGGACCCCCGAAAATCCAAAAATATTATTTTCTCTTTGCGAGGTTATGAGAACATCTATGTAAGGTTAAATTTAATCAACTATCTTGTTGGCTTTATTCCGTGCCAAATTTGCTTGTAATTTAGCAATTAGTAACCCTGTATTTAGGTGGGAATCATGTAAGGGTAGTGAGTGAGAGAGTGTGAAGAAATGCTCAAGATTGTGCAAGGATGCAGAGACTCGCGGGTGACTCACGACTGGCAAGCCGCCAACTTCAACACATGAGTGAAGCGTGCGAGAAGATGAACAGTTCCGCCAGCTGGAGCACTACAAGACAAAAAGTCCAGCCTGGCTGTTCTGTTATCTTGCGGCTTGAACTCGCGACTCAGTCAAGTCACGAGGCCAAGCCGCCAACCAGCTCTGTTTTGAAAAACCTGACTCTTCGCATTCCATTCTCACCCTAGTATAAATACCCCTTATACCCACGAAATGTATAGAGCTTCCAGAGAGAATTTTGAGAGAGAAACCCAAGAGAAAAACAAGATTGATTCATCCACAATTTTTACATAGAGACTCTTCAAATTCCTCTACTCTCACCCTCTCCATTGTTACATCCTTGAGAGGTTCTTACCTAAATCCTTTTCTCACCATACCCACATCTGAAGCTTGGAGGGCTTAGGTACACTGGGTAGATTAGGCTTGGAGGGTCTTCTGCTGTTCATGTATCCCAACTACATTCTTTAGTGGATTATTTACCGCTTAGAGGGCGGCGGAGAGGTTTTACGCCAAGGGCTTCAGTTTCCTCTTCGATAACACATCGTTGTGTTGTCCTTGTGTTTGCATCTCTCTTCCCTTAATCTTTGTCATTTAATTTCTGCTGTGGATGTGATTTTAATTGGTTTAGATTGTTTATCAATTTTGTTATTTGCTTATGCTCATGTTCCGTACACTTATTGTTTGATTATAAGCTTGAATTGGTAATTTGTATTTGGGGGTCTAAACGTTCATAGTGTTTTCAACGCTATTTGAACATTCAATTGGTATCAGAGCAGGTACGCTCGCTATAGTTTTATTACCTAAGTGTTATCCTAGACCCCTTGGCTTGCTATGGAAAGTGCTATGGCAAAGGCCAATATGAAGTGGATTAGAGGTGTTTGTGATAATGATTCTATGAGCATGTTTGGAGATTGTCCCAGTGATGAAGTTTTAGAGTTGTTTAAGTCAAAGAAACATGCTAGAATTTTTATACACATGCTGAAATCATTAGTTCATAGAAATCATGATGTTCATAATGGTTTGTGTAAGTCGATTTCCTTGGTTGAAAAATATAAGAAAAGGAATAGACGATTATGTGATGAACTTGATAGTCTGAAAAGAAAGCTAGATTCTTCTATGAATGCAGAAAATCAAGATGAGTCCTGCTTTGATGGTCAAGAATGCCTATCACATGCTTGTCTTTTTGTTCACACCGCATTGAAAGTTTTTAATTCATGTTTGTGGTATCTTGACAGTGGGTGTTCAAGGCATATGACTGGAGATAAGTCCTTATTCAAAACTCTCAAAGAGAAGGAAGATGGTTATGTGACATTTGGAGATGGCAGTCACTCACAAGTTCTTTGAAATGGAACCGTTGAGATTCCGGGACTGCCCCTGTTAACTGATGTGCTGTACATCAAAGGACTGAAAGTGAATTTGCTGAGCATCACTCAAATATGTGATGAGGACTTCTTAGTCCAATTCTCAAAGAAAGGGTGTCTAATCCTAAATGATGAGGGTGTTCAAGTGCTGAAGGGACTTAGGACCACCGACAATTGCTATGGTATCATTCCCAAACCAAGCATAGCATGTCGAAGTGCTCGAGTGAATCTCTTGGAGCTATGGCATCAACGACTTGGGCATGCTAATTACAAGCAAGTGGCTAAAGTCTCAAAGCTAGAAGCAGTAGTTGGTTTGCCAAAGTTTGGGAAAATTGAGAAAAGTGTTTGTGGTCTATGTCAAATGGGAAAACAATCAAAATCAGCTCATCCTAAGGTGAATGTTGTTGCGACTTCAAGACCTTTGGAGTTACTTAATGTGGATTTAATGGGTCCAACAAGAACTGAAAGCATGGGCGGAAAACACTATATTATGGTGGTAGTTGATGATTTCTCAAGGTACTCTTGGGTGGAATTCCTTAGAGAGAAGTCGGAAGCATGTGATAAAATGGAAAGGTTATGCAAGAGGCTACAAAATGAAAAAGGGGTTCCCATAGTCAAAATCAGAAGCGATCATGGGAAGGAATTTGAAAACGCTAAATTTGAAGCTTTTTGCAATGAGCATGGCATCAAGAAGGAATTTTCAGCTGCAAAGACTTCGCAACAAAATGGGGTAGTTGAAAAAAAGAATCGGGTGATCCAAGAGATGGCAAGGGTCATGTTGCTCAACAAGAACATTCCTTAAAAATTTTGGGCTGAAGCTGTGAATACATCATGTCACATTGGGAACAGAATTTATTTCCGAGCAAGGACAAAGAAGACGTCATATGAAATTTGGAGAGAAAAGAAACCGAAGGTGAAATATTTCAGAATATTTGGAAGTAAGTGCTACATTCTAAATGATAGGGAAAATCGTGGAAAATTTGATGCTAAATTTGATGAAGGGATATTCCTAGGATACTCCACAAATAGCCGAGCATATAAAGTGTACAACAAGCACACTAAGACGGTGATGGAATCAATAAATGTGGTCATAGATGACACCATCTTAGAAAAGAACATAGATGATGATGGCAAGGGGCTGAATCTTATGAAGAATGATGATAATGATGATATGTCTCTAGGTGATGATGCTGAAAAGGAATCACCTGAAAAGGAGTCTACACCTCCTACATCAAGAAGAGAGACTAGATCAACACAAGGTGTTTCAGTCCCACTCACACCTCCGGAAGTTCAACCTCCAATTTCTCATGATGAGGAACCTTCGACTTTTAAGAAACCATCGTCAAGAGTAATTCTCAACCACCCACCAAGCAATATCATTGGTGATGTGAATGAAGGACTGCAGTTAAGAAAAGGACCAAGATATAGTGCGAATCATGTTAAGTACAATTGTTATCTTGCTCAATTTGAACCCAAGAAGGTAGAGGAAGCTCTCAAAGACGAGAATTGGATAGAGTCTATGCACCAAGAGTTACATCAATTTGTTAGAAATGATGTGTGGGAGTTGGTTCCATGCCCAAGGATACACATGTAATCGACACCAAGTGGATTTTTAAGAACAAAACAGATGAAGATGGTGAAGTTGTCCGGAACAAGTCTAGACTGGTGGCTCAAGCATATACTCAAGTTGAAGGCATAGATTTCGATGAATCGTTTTCACCAGTAGCACGACTAGAGTCAATCTGAATTCTTCTCTCCATAGCATGCATTATGGATTTCAAGCTGTACCAAATGGACGTGAAAAGTGCCTTCTTGAATGGTTTTCTAAATGAAGAAGTGTTTGTTGAGCAACCAAAGGGCTTTTAAGACCCTCAGTTTCCGGATCACGTGTTGAGGTTGAAGAAAGCATTGTACGGGTTGAAGCAAGCACCAAGAGCTTGGTATGATTGCCTTACCACATACCTGTTGGATCGTGGTTTCAAGAGAGGTCAAGCCGATCGAACATTGTTTGTCAAAAGAGATGAGAAATCTCTCCTTGTTGCTCAGGTGTATGTGGATGATATTGTTTTTGGATCCACAATTGATCAACTAGCTCATGAATTTTCGGAAGAAATGAAAAGGGAATTTGAGATAAGCATGGTGGGGGAGTTGAACTACTTCATAGGGCTTCAAGTGAAACAACGAAAAGATGGAATATTTATCTCTCAAGAGAAATATGCCAAAAATCTTGTCAAAATATTTGGTCTAGACTCTAAAAAACACACCTCCACTCCCATGAGTTCCTCAGCAAAATTGAGCGTAGATGCAACCGGTGTCAACGTAGATCCAACACTTTATCATAGCATGATTGGCAGTCTTCTTGACCTCACTGCAAGTAGGCCAGACATTGCTTTTAGTGTCGGGGTGTGCACACGTTTGCAAGTAGCGCCTAAAGAGTCCCACTTGACAGCAGTCAAGAGAATTATTCGCTATATCAATGGCACATCTGGCTACGGGATCTGGTATTCAAAAGATTCAAATGAGTGCTTGGCTGGATATTCAGATGCTGACTGGGCCGGGTGCATTGATGATAGGAAAAGCACTTTCAGTGGTTGCTTCTACCTGGGGAATAACTTGGTTTCATGGATGAGCAAAAAGCAGAATTCAGTCTCTCTTTCAACGGCTGAAGTTGAATATATAGCAGCAGGAAGTTGTTGTGCACAACTACTATGGATGAGAAAGCTACTACATGACTATGGCATCTCTCAAGACACTATGTGTGTTTTCTGTGATAACACTAGTGCCATAAATCTGTCAACGAATCCAGTTCAGCACTCGAAATCCAAACATATCGAGATTCGGTATCATTACATTCGGGACATGGTGGAGGACAAGATTGTGTGTCTAGAGTTCATCAACACTGACAATGAAAAGGAAGACATATTCACTAAACCTCTTGATGGTCCGAGGTTTGAATCTTTGCGTAAGACCATTGGTGTCGGTATCATTCCTTGAACTCTATCTTCCATGTGTTCTTTTTGTGTTCATTTATGCATTTTTTTTGTCATGCATGTTATGTGTTTTTGCATTCCTTTAATTAAAATGTTTTTACATTGATGTTTTTGATCAATCTTTTCTTGCTTTTATGTCAAAAATCCAAAAACGTATAAAAAGTAGAAAATCCAAAAAGTTTGATCGACTTTGTTGAGTTTTGTCTTAAAACATGCTTTGCCTTGTACCTTTGTACTAATGGCTTTGTGCATCTATGAGCTTAGCTTGTTCCCTATGCACTCATATCATTGTGGAAGAAATCTTGAAATCTATGTGACTATTGTAAATGGATCTTCAAACTTGTCATGAATGATTAGTGAATGGTTTTGTTGATCTTGAGACATGCATAGACTTGTGTCTATATATCTTCCCATTTTTTATTTTGTTGTTTTTGCTTGAAGAGCTCACTAAATGTAAATCTCCAGATGAGAAGAGATATTGAGTTGCAAAAGCCTGTCGCACATACTAGTATTTGACTAGGAAAAAGGGAAAGCGACCAAAAATAAATTGTATGATGCCCAAAAAGCCAAAGGCTAACTCATTAAATTGAAATACCAAAAATTTCAGGCATCAATCTCACAATGAGATGCTTTTGTTTCAAAAATATCAAATGTTATGATGTATATGGAGCCAAATGAAAAGCTTCAAAGTTATGTTATCAAGTTTATGTGGGAGGTCATATATGCATATTTCTATAATTGAGATGGATCACATTACCTAGTGCTAATTGTGTATATCTTGATTGAATTGATCATTGAAGCTTCACATTAGACTAAGGACTATCTCATTTTTGATATTCACACACAACACAAAAGTCTATGTTCAATGAATGTCATATTCATTTGTGTGATTGTACTTGATTAAATGTGTTTTCACATGCTCAATCTTTGTTGATCAAACACAAAAAGATTTTTGAGTGTTTTAGCTGTTTTTGGAAAGTATTTTGTTTTTACAAAAGTTGTCAAAATTTTAAAAACAGTGTTGCCCTGTTCTGGCGACTCAGTTGCGGGTTGGTCCAGCCGCATGCCCCAGTTGCGAACTTTACTCATAAGGTTTTCGCGACTCACTGGCGGGTAAATGCCCTAGTCGCGAAAAATACTTAGAATATTTTTCAAAATGTGAGTTTTTATGATTCTCGTGGCTCAGTGTGGCGACTTGTTCGCAAGTGGAAGGTCTAGTCGCGAGGGGTACACAGAGATTTTCGCGGCTCACCTCACGACTCTCTCGCGGGTAGACCTTCCAGTCGCGAAAAACACTTAGAAAATTTTCAAGAATCTTGTGTTCAAAGTGGTTCGTGGCTTACCCTGGCGACTGGCTGGTGACTTGACTCAGTTGCGAAAATCGCGTGTTTTGCTTTTTAAAGGCAGTTTTCAAAACTTTTCAGTTTTTCCCTCGATCTTTTGTGACTATTCATTGTCTTCCCCATTTGAACCTTTCTCAAACTCATCGTCTTTCTCACATAAACCACCATTGTTGTCCATCATTTCTGATTCAATCTTCAAGGAAAGGTATGGGTTTTGTTTCTCACACATTATATTTCACTTTTACTACATATATGTCTTGGACTGTGTGTTTTGCTGATATTTGTATATCTCTTGATTGCATATGAGTATATGATCTTATGCTTAAATTGTTATGTATTTGTTGGTGGTTATGTACTGATATACTCTATCTTGAGTAAACATTGTGTTGTTAGTGGCACACACACACCCATTTTCATGTTTGGGACCTAAATCTCAATGTTTCAGGGTTTTCTTCTTTATCCATGTTTTGGATCTAACTCAATGCTAATAGTGTTTGGTGTCTTGTGTGGCTTCTCTTGTTTTTTATAAAACATGATGCAGGGTGAAAATGTCTCCATTCAAGAGTGCAACTGTTAAAGGGGGCAGCAGCAAAGGGAAAGAGCCTGTCATTGATGTCGATGAACTCTCACCGAGAGCAAAGAGGACCCGTTCACCATCAGGAGTGTTTGATCCCAACAAGTTCAGATCTTATGCTGCTTTTGAGACTCACGAGAATTACTTCAGAGATGCTACACCGTTATCGAAAGGGTCGTTGATCAACCCTCTCTTTTTGACACCGACATTCCTAAATGGTTTGCTCACAAAGATTGGAATTACCTTCTCTCTGATCTTGATGAAGCATATGAGAGTTTGGTAAAAGAGTTTTATGCCAATGCAATTGTTGAAGGCGAAGAACTCAAATGCTGGGTTAGAGGAAAACGTTTCTCAGTCTCTCCCACATATCTTGCTGAGATTCTTCACATCAACCGGCCAATGTTTAAAAACTCACCGGTTTATGATGATCTATGTCCCAATGAGGACCTACTCCAGGAGGCTCTTGGGAAAGACTTGGAATTTTTGTCAAATGGAAACTCAGTCAGTGTTTCCTCTCTTCCTTCGAAATTGAGGGTGCTTACAATCATAATGTTTCACAACTTGTACCCATTATCTAAGTACTGGGTATATGAACCTCGGACGTGCTCTGTTTCTTCACGATCTGATCTTTGATGTAGAGATTGACATTTGTGCACATATCTTTCATGTTCTGCGCAAAACGGTTCTTCGAACTGAATGAAGGATATGCATTCCATTTTGCTGCCTTATTTCTAGAATATTGAAGCTCAAAGGAATTCATTCACCAACAGATGATACTCCGTGCACAAAACTAGCTCCAATTAACATGCGTACGTTCAACGCTAGCATTGGTCATAGTCGGAAGGGAATCAAATCAGAAACTTCCGCATCTCACAGTGGTTCGCGCTCTAGCTCATCCTCATTTGATGAGAAACTAGACAACATTGTGGCATCTGTCCATGAGTTGAGCACCAAGATGTCCGGATTTACATCTATCTCGCACAATCTCAACATTCGGTGGGATATGAAGTTCACTTCAATCAAAACTCAATTGGATCAAATTCAAAGAAAACTAGAAGAAGATGAGGACTAGCTATTCCATGACAAAAAGGGGTTGACGATGTTGATAGGGGGAGTACAATGATAGGGGGAGAAACAGCTGAATCAAAGGGGGAGATTTCTGCAAGCAGGCCTATGTTTAAATTTTTTTTTTGTTTCATATTAGCATATTTCAGTCTTTATGTTATTTTGTATGTGTTAAGGGTTTGTACCTGTTGCTTTTGTAAGCTTTTAAGGTTTATGTACCCTTGCCTTGTAGCTTTAGTACTTGATGTTAAATGTCATGCATTTTCTTTAAGTACATCTGAATGTTCAAATAGCGTTGAAAATACTATGAACGTTTAGACCCCCAAATACAAATTACCAAATCAAGCTCATAATCAAACAATAAATGTGTGGAACATGAACATAAGCTAAACACAGAATTGATGAACAATCTAAACCAAATAAAATCACATTCAAAGCAGAAATTAAATGGAAAAGATTATGGGAAGAGAGATGCAAACACAAGGACAACACAACGATGTGTTATCGAAGAGGAAACCGAGGCCCTCGGCGTAAAACCTCTCCGCCGCCCTCCAAGCGATAAATAATCCACTAAAGAATGTAGTTGGGATACATGAATAGCAGAAGACCCTCCAAGCCTAATCTACCCAGTGTACCTAAGCCCTCCAAGCTTCTTGCTCCAACGAGGTTACGCCGAACCTATTTCTTCTTTAGCTTACCGGATTCTGCTATAGCCCATAGCATCAACCAATAGTCATTGGTTCCTTCCTAACTACTTCCCAAAGCACCAAAAAGCCTTCTCACAGATATGGGTATGGTGAGAAAAGGATTTGGGTAAGAACCTCTCAAGGATGTAACAATGGAAAGGGTGAGAGTAGAGGAATTTGAAGAGTCTCTATGTGAAGATTATGGATGAATCAATCTTGTTTTTCTCTAGGGTTTCTCTCTCAAAATTCTCTCTGGAAGCTCTCTACATTTCGTGGGTTTAAGGGGTATTTATACTTGGGTGAGAAAGGAATGCAAAGAGTCAGTTTTTCCCAAACAGGGTGGTCTGGCGGCTTGGCCTCGCGACTTGACTGAGTTGCGAGTTCAAGCCGCAAGATAACAGAACGGCCATGCTAGACTTTTTGTCCTGTAGTGCTCTAGTTGGTGCGATTGCTCATCTTCTCACACGCTTCACTCGTGTGCTGCATTTGGTGGCTTGCAGTCGCGAGTCACCCGCGAGTCCCAGCCGCGAATCTCTGCAACCTTGCACAATCTTGAGCATTTCTTCACACTCTCTCACTCACTACCCTTACATGATTCCCACCTAAATACAGGGTTACTAATTGCTAAATTACAAGAAAATTTGGCACGGAATAAAGCCAACAAGATGGTTGATTAAATTTAACCTTACAATTTCCCCCTTTGGCTATTCCGTGACAAAACCCTACAACAAACTCTAGACTAAACGCGTGAGTTGGAAACAGTTGATCAAAACTCACTCACACCTAACTCTAGAATCTGTGAAGCTCTTGAACCATAAGAACAAGTATCTCTTGAAACACAACAACACAGTATGATAATTGTATGCAGAAAACTTGTAATGCAAATGGGGCAAGCACAATGCGATCAAGCAAAATGGAAATAATAAATGAACCATGGCTTGACCAAAAACAAACAACCACTATAAATAGTGATCACAATGCTTATTCACAAAAAGAATGAACATCCGGACATGCAAGCTAATAAGCTCAATTGCAAAGTATCATTTGCATGTCTAACACTCAACCAATGCAACAACTCAAGATAGTTGCATTAAGGATAAAAATCCAACAAAGGGCACAATGAGTGATGTACTTAAAGAAAATGCATGACATTTAACATCAAGTACTAAAGCTACAAAGCATGGGTAGATAAACCTTAAAAGCTTACAAAAGCAACAGGTACAAATTATAAAGTACTTCCCTTATCATATCACTCCCCCTATCATGAATCATAGGAGCTGTGATGAACTTGGAACATATATACCTGTAACTTGAAACACTTGCACAAAACACATTAGACCCTCAATGTAAAGCAAGTAATAAATGGACAAGTATAATGTAACAAGAAAATTGCGATCAAGTAAACATGATGTGAAACATGTGAGCAACTTGATCAAACAATGTCTTCTCCCCCTTGGTATATGCATCTTCCCCTATGGAATATCTCTCCCCCTACGAATGTACACGAGAAAAGGAATTTCTCCCCCTAAGAATGTGCACAAGAGTCATATAGAAATGACAAAACTCTCCGGTATACTACTCTAGAGTATACTCTCCCCCTTTTTGACACGAATAGATAAAGGGGTCATGGAGAAAAGAGGGCAAGAGATGAAGGTATGAACAATGATAATAATGCATGAAGGGTGCAATAATGCATGAGGGGTGCGAGATGAATGAGAAAATGAAGCTCAAACCTAGGACAAAACAAAATGCTACAAAGCATAAGGTAAACATGACATGCTAGGATGAAGAAACAAGATATAGACCAATGCATGACAAGGGTAGCAAAGGTGTGTGCAAGAGGTGGCTAAGTGCAATGCATGACCAATGCATGGAAAATGCACATGTGGGGCAAGGTGTGTTAAATACACAACCAATGAACAAAACATGTTCCTAATGAGGAAACATGGGACACCCCAAAGTTTGGTACTCATTAGAGTCCAAACATGTGAGAAAATGCCTAAGAGGCATTTTATCAAACACCTAGCATGCACAAAATGAACAACAATGTGAAACAAGGCATGAACATCATGAAATCCACCCTTAATACATGTTCTTTTTGCCACAAGGGGCCAACATCCAAAGAAAATCATTAAAAGAAACCAATCCCATTCAAAAATTTGACAAAAATAAAGTTTTCCCAACCCCTATGATGAAAATCCCAACCAAGAGCACAAAACTCACCAAAACATAATCTAAAGATCCAAATCAATGAAAAGAGTTTAAAATAACCTTAGAGATGTTAATGGAATGAAAACCCATTCAAATTGATTGGGTTTTGATGTAAAAATATTGAAAGAGGAGTTTAAAAGAGGATGGGAGAGGTTAAAAACAGGTTTCCCACGAAAAGCCCTTTAAAAAGCTGTTTCTGGGCATTTCGCGACTGGATGAGTCACCAATGAGTCGCCAAGTGAGTTGCCAAAATTTTTGCGAGTCGCGAGTGAGTCGCCAAAGCTTCTAGATGAAACTCGCGACTGGGGTTTCACGACTGGCGAGTCGCGAGTAAGTCGCGAACGAGTTGCGAGTGAGTCGCGAAAAACTCTAACACTTGTTTTTCAACACAGAACATGTTTAAACTGAACGGTTTTAGACCCCTTAAAACAACCAGATTAACCTAGTTAATTAGCCAAGTGATTAACTTAGTCAATTTAAGAAATTCTAGGTTATCACAAACATATAATCATATCAAAAGTATAAAGCAGCGGAAATATAAAAGACACAATGATATGATCACCCAGGAAACCACACGGTAAAAACCTGGGGAGGATTTGACCTAGCTATCCTCAAGGTAAATTGAATCCACTATGCGAAAGAATCGAAGTTCATACAAAAGGACTTACAAGCTCCCCGCTTGACTTCCTAATGCTACCCACCAGTAGAACTTACTGACACGACCATGTGCAAGCTCCGAATCCACGGACTCCTTCTTTCTTGGATTCTCCAACCAACTACAAGCACCCACGCTTGTTATTCTTTAAGCTCCAATGGCAGCAACCGAGTTGATCATCAAGATGTTGATACTATCTCTACCTTGAAAACCCTAAGCTTTGTGTAAAGGAAAGCTCCTCTAGATCTCACAAGAGATTTACACAAAATAGAAAAGTATGAGCAACAATACAACATGAGCAACTCTAAAAACGTGGCTAGGGTTTTTCTTTATATACCTAGGGTAAAAACAGAAAACCCAAAACGTTTAATGAGTTAGGGCTGAGTTGGAAAGTTCTGCAGAAAAGCATTCTGCTCGAGATTCGATTGATCGAGTCTTTCTTTCGATCGATCGAGCCAGGCCGAAATGCACCAATGCATCTGCAGCCTCTCGATTCCAACTTTACATGAAAGACCCAACTTTGAGCAAGCCTAAACAAGACTAAACACCCTGTTTTGATCATGGTTTGCCAACAATACAAATTAGAGTTCTAAATACATAAATTCCTAAATCTTTAGAACCTAACAAACTCCCCCTTTGGCAATCCGTGACAAAACACAAACACAAAGCTCAAAGTTTACAAGTAAATGCCCTTTACAAAAACAATGCTCATAAAAACTAAAATTCAATCCTAACTACTATTCATCAGTTGCAAGTGTAGACAGCAGCTCAATTGAATCAACCTGTATATTCCTGAAACACTCAATAAACGCATAAACGCATGTGTGACAGGAAACAGTAAATAAACAGGTATAACATTCTTGTATGATTCACACAACACATAATAAAGACAAATATCAATGAATAATCTCATAAATATAAATCAATAAGTAGTGAATCCAAAGAAATAAGAATCATGTATATATCATGTATATCAAAAACAATGTTACTCCCCCTAACATTAATATCCCAAAAAAAAATGATATACAAGGTGACACGCCTAGATACAATCTAACAACTCCACTAGCTCCTCAAAACAAACGAAAACTCTCCCTAACTACAAAACTCCTCTACAAACTCTACTCTCCCTTTTTGTGACGGAATGCCAAAGGGCAATCATAATCCATCATCAAAAGGAGGTGGTGAGGGTGAACAGAGATGTGCCAGATCAGCTCGCAACGCACGGATCTCGTCAAAAAAGTCCACCAAAAGCTGACCATGAGCCGCCTGAACGGTCATGACAGTCTCCAAAGTACGACGGATATCAAAGTCATCCGATGGAGGTGGAGGAACAGCAGCAGCAGCAGAAACATCAGGATCAGGAACAGCCTCACCAGCAGGACCTGTAGAAGAAGAGGGAGGAGGTACGGAACCAAAAGGCTCAGACCTAGGGTGTTTAGATCCAACTCGAAGGTGAGCAGCCCTCTGTCTAAGAAAAGACGCACCTATAGGAGCAATAACATGAACGGGCTCAGAGGAAGGGAAGCCACCAAGATCAAGATAAAGCAAAATCCTATGAATGAAAATAGGATGAACAAGGGCATGAGCAGAAGATGAACTCCTATAAACTTCATTCAAAGAACGAAAACACAAATGGGGAAAACTGATAGGAGCATCAGTGACAAGAGCGTACAAAAATACACACCGCTCGAGAGGAATGGTGTGAAGATGAGAAATGGGCCAAAAACAGTGACAAGCTATCCTAAAGAAAAGATAGTGTAACTCAGAAAGCTCAGCAGTGGTGATCCTAGGATCAGAACCCCACTGGATAGAAGACCCAGTGATGTAAGACATGACATCACTCAACAGAGGAGACTCATCATAAGGGTAGACAGGGTGCTGTACCAAAAGTACCCCTAGAGCATTAGCCACTACCTTAGGAGTAATGGTGTACTCTACGCCGCGTATCCAACTCTTTACTAAAGTGTTGGAATCATAGACGCGGATAGAGATGTTCGAAAAGAACTCTCTAATCAAGGTAGCAGGTGGAGGAGGATCAGAAATATCCACCAAGGGTAACCAGCCCCTACACTCAAAGTTTGCCCTAATGGCAGGATCTAGCTCATCTAAGATGACAGAACGCTCAGATCATATCTTCCTCTTAAGGTTCAGCTTATCATAAATCTCTTGGTTTTTCTCACTAGGAAACCTCTCTCGGTCAAAGGGAGGAGGAGAAGGAGTAGGTGAGGGAATAGACCTACGAGCCCTAGTCTTCCTAGGCATAGTGCTAAGGAAAGGACAAAGACACAAAGGGAAAACCAAAAGAAACAAAAACCAAGGGCAGACTGCAAGTTAGCACAAAAAATTATAGAACAAAAATCTATATGATGCATGAACAGTTACAATGTTATGATGCATGTACTAATGTAGTAAACAAAGTTCAATTGCACAAAATTGGCTTGAGTATAGAGTTTCTAACAAAAAACCCAAAAATTTGAAAAACCACTTGATAATTTTGAAACAAATTGATGAATTGAGCATTACACAACACAACACACAGATTATAATGCTTAATTACATCAAAACAAGCCAATTTCATCAATTTCAACCTAATTGAACAAAATCCCCAATTCAGATTCAATACAAGCCCTAGAAAATTCAATTTTAACAAAACCCAAAATTGATCAAATTAAACTATGAAGATCATGTTTATATCATGTCCCCACAAAAACCCATTGATCAAATGCACAAATTAGGGCTTGAATCAACAAAAATCTCAAAAAGAAAAAGGTTCGAAAATTTGAGTGAAAATGCATGAAAAATGCATGAGAAATGAAAATAAACTCAAAAAGGAAGGGCAAAAGAGACTTACCGGCTTGAGGAAATAGAATCTTTGCAAAAAATTTGGAGGAAAACGACAAAAAATTGACTGTGGAGCCTTGCCTAGTCTGAGAGAGAAGAAAAGTTTGAAAAACTTTTTGAAAAAGTGTTTGAATCAGTCAAGAACAGTGTTTTAAAAAACCTGATTCGCGACTATCGATTGATTGAAAATCACATTCGATCGATCGAATCAATCCGAGATTTTTAAAAGAATTTTAAGTATTTTCGATCGATCGAAAAACAGATTGGATCGATTGAAACAGGCAGCGGCTCACAGTATTTTGAGAAAAATTACAGTTTTGAAAAACTCAAACCAATTTTTGAAAATAACTCCTCAAAGCATTAAAATCAATGAAACAAAATGCATGAGTATGAGATGAAATGGAATGCTTTTTCAAAAACCCAAATTTTAATCCCAGTTTCTCTAAAGAAAGTTACAGTCAATCTCCCTTTAAATTCTCAAGCAAAAAAAAAAAAAATGTTTTGCATAATACTCAAGGTATTTTCAAACTTGGTTGGGTAGACCAAAAACACACACAATAACATGTACAGTGTTTAGCAAAGAGTAACTTGTGTAGTGTGTGCAACTAGCAAGAGCTTGAGATACATGTGAGGTGATATGTGAATAGAGATCAATCACAAAGTCTACAAAATTCATCACATAGAATTTAAAAGAGACTATCACCTAAAGAGTTACATCATATAACTCCCACATCTCCTAGAACATAAGCTTGCAATCATGTAAGTTTCTTGAATTTAGCCTCTTAATTATGTGAATTGGCATCAAGCCTAATAGTACACACCAGTTTTAATTAAGTGAATTGGCATCAAGCCTAATAGTACACACCAATTTTAAGCATTAAGCAATTAAACTGAGGCTACACCTTATGTTCTTTTTGTGCATGTGCTACACTTTCTCGAGCACAAAATCTTATGATATGCACTAAGGTGTTCATGATTGGCTAGTGAACAGTGGTGAGATGGTTATTTATGCCTTTCTCAAAAGGATCAAGTCCGACAGTCAAATAACATGTGACTTCAAGATTAAGACAAAGTGATAAACACCATAAATATCTTTCCCACACAACATGCACTACAAAGCTTCAACTAGTAAAGTGCAATAAATAAGCTCATCAAAGCTAAACAAGGTACACAAGACATGTTCTGTGTAAATAAATTGACCAACCTTGTTTTCAAAAACCAAGAAAAATAATGTCAAACATATTTTTGCTTTCTCCTTTTCTCCTTTTTTTTTTTTTTAATTAAAAAAGAGAAAACAAATAAATCCTAGAATGAAATGCATGAATGTAATGCAATGCAAGTCCTAGAAAAAAACACAAAAACACAAATACCAAAGAACAATGGTGACAGAGGAATGAGCAATGAAGCACAAGGACCATGAAAGCCAAAAGAGACTAGGGACACCGAAGCACACCAATCACTTGACGAAGTGTCTCAAACTTACTCCCATCAAGTGGGTTGGTAAAGATGTCAGCGTTTTGATGATCAGTAGGGATATACTCAAGCACAACAATTTTCTTTTCAACCAAATCCCTAATGAAGTGATATCTAAGTTTAATGTGTTTGGTCTTAGAGTGCTGAACAGGATTCTTAGATATATCTATAGCACTAGAATTATCACAATAGACAACCATGGTGTCTTGAGGAATCCCATAATCACTCAAAAGCTTTTTCATCCAAAGGAGCTGAGAACAGCAACTCCCAGCAGCAATATATTCTGCCTCAGCAGTGGATAAAGAAACAAAATTTTGCTTCTTACTCATCCAAGCCACAAGATTGGCTCCTACATAAAAACACCCCTTAGTGGTGCTTTTTCTGTCATCAGCATTCCCAGCCCAATCAGAATCAAAAAACCCAACAAGAGACAAATTAGACTCCTTGCTATAAAATAATCCATAATCACAGGTTCCACTCACATATTTTATAATTCTCTTAACAGCATTTAAATGAGAAACCTTAGGATTAGACTAAAATCTAGAGCAAACACCAACACTAAAAGAGATATCAGGCCGACTAGCAGTCAAATACAAAAGACATCCAATCATGCTTCTATACAAAGTAACATCAACAGACTCACCTGATGGATCAATTGTTAATTTTGCATTAGCAGCCATCGGTGTTCTAGCATGAGCAGCCTTGTCCAGTCCAAATTTTTTAACCAGATTTCTTGCATATTTAGCTTGATTGATGTAGATTCCTGACTCCGTTTGCTTTACCTACAATCCCAAAAAGTAAGTCAGTTCACCAACCATGCTCATTTCAAATATCGCATTCATTTCATCTGCAAAAGAATGAGCAAGAGAATCATTAGTAGCACCAAAAACAATGTCATCAACATAAATTTGAGCTACAACAAAACCAGTCTTATCCTTTCTTATGAAGAGAGTTGTATCTGCAGATCCCTTTTTGAATCCATGCTCAGTGAGATATGCAGTCAATCTGTCATACCAAGCCCTAGGAGCTTGTTTCAACCCATAGAGGGCTCTCTTCAGTTTGTAGACATCATCCGGTCTGTGAGGATCAACAAAGCCTTTAGGTTGCTCAACATATACTTCTTCTTGTAGCATCCCATTCAAGAAAGCACTCTTGACATCCATTTGATACAGCTTGAAGTTTAGGTGACTTGCTATGGCCAACAGTATCCGGATGGATTCTAACCTTGCTACTGGTGCAAAAGTCTCATCAAAATCAATTCCTTCCACTTGTGTGTACCCTTGTGCAACAAGTCTTGATTTGTTTCTGATCACAGTGCCATGTTCATCTGACTTGTTCTTAAAGATCCACTTAGTTCCAATCACATTTACACTCTTCGGTCTAGGAACTAGTTCCCACACATCTTTCCGAACGAATTGATGAAGTTCTTCATGCATGGAATTTACCCAATCAGCATCTTGAAGTGCTTCATCCACCTTCTTTGGTTCAAATTGGGACAGATAGCATGAATGAGTAATCACATTCAAGGCTTTTGATCTCAATCTCATGTTATCATTCAGACTACCCAATATATTTGTGGAGGGATGATTCAGTCTCACTTTAGAGGATGGACCTTTAACTAAAGATGTGGAGGTACCTTTTTGTTCAGATGGAGGACTGAGCTCACTTTGTACCTGTTGAGTTTCACAAACCGGAGTGGATGGTTCTGAATTTGATGGTACTGAAATTGTATCATTCAACACCAACAGCTCTTCCTCACTATGTTTCCCAACATACTCAGCAGGAAGTGAATCATCAACTTCTAAAGACTTATCTTGAGCAAAAGCAGTGCTTTCTGAAAGTACTTCTGAACACACTTCATCATTTATCACAACATTTGAAGATTCCATGACTGTTTTGGTTCTCAGATTGTACACTCTATAAGCTCTACTAGTGGAAGAGTATCCAAGAAAGTATCCTTTGTCACTTTTTGCATCAAACTTTTCTAGGTTCTCTCTATCACGTAGAATGTAACAGTCACTGCCAAATATCCTGAAATATTTGACAACAGGCTTCTTCCCTCTCTAGAGTTCATAGGGTGTTTTCTTGGAGTCAGGTCTGAAATACACTCGGTTGAGGGTATGACAAGTAGTGTTGACAGCTTCTCCCCAGAAGGATTTTGGCAACTTTTTGTTGTGTAACATAACCCGTGCCATCTCCTGTACAATCCTGTTTTTCCTTTCCACAATCCCATTTTGTTGAGGTGTCTTGGGCGAAGAGAACTCTTGATGAGTGCCTTGATTATTGCAGAAAGTAGCCAGCTTGGTATTCTCAAATTCTCTTCCATGATCACTTCTTATTCTGGCTATCACAGTATCTTTCTCAACCTGCAATTTCTTGCACAGATGTATCATCTTCTCAGGAGCCTCAGCTTTATCTTTCAAAAGCACAACCCAAGTATGTCTAGTAAAGTCATCCACAACAACTAGAATATACTTCTTTCCACCCAAACTCTGAACTCTGGCAGGACCCATGAGATCAATGTGAAATAGCTTTAGAGGTCTTGAAGTTTGAACACTAGTTACAGACGGATGCTTGGATTTCACTTGTCTATCTATCTGACATGGTCCACAAATGCACTTATCTATCTTCTCAAACTTAGGTAAACCAATAACTGCCTCACATTTGGAAATCTTCTCTAACTGCTTATGACTGGCATGTCCCAACCGTTGATGCCACAAATCAACTTGATCAATCTTTGCACTAAAGCACTTGTTGTTCACACTTGGTGTTATGCCATAACAGTTGTCAGCTGTCCTTACACCAACACACATACAATCACCTCCTCCATCAAGTATCTCACATTCATACTTGGTGAAAAGAACATTTAATCCGTTGTCGCAAATCTGGCTTATGCTGAGTAAATTTGCTTTCAGTCCATCAACATACCAAACATCTTCAAACACTGGCAATCCTGGAATATCCACAGTTCCAATGCCTCTAATCACAGATTTGCTTCCATCTCCAAAAGTGACTGTCCCAATCTTTCCTTCAAAGAGGGTTTTGAATAAACCTTTGTTTCCTGTCATATGCCTGGAACAACCACTATCCAAATACCAAAGACAAGAATCACATGCCTTTAAGGCGGTTAAAGCAGTATAGCATAAATAATTCTTATCACATATGATTATACCAAAATACTCAAGGAAAGATTTAACAAAAACAACAAGAGGCAAAGACAACAAGTAGACAAGTTGATATATAAGCAAAATGATTTTCCAAAAATCCATGACAACAAGGGTCAAGGATCAGCTCAGAGATCAAAAAATCTCAATCAAGAGAGCTACCCGTTCTGATACCACTTGAACGGTTTTAGACCCCTTAAAACAACCAGATTAACCTAGTTAATTAGCCAAGTGATTAACTTAGTCAATTTAAGCAATTCTAGGTTATCACAAACATACAATCATATCAAAAGTATAAAGCAGCGGAAATATAAAAGACACAATGATATGATAACCCAGGAAACCACACGGTAAAAACCTGGGGAGGATTTGACCTAGCTATCCTCAAGGTAAACTGAATCCACTATGCGAAAGAATCGAAGTTCATACAAAAGGACTTACAAGCTCCCCGCTTGACTTCCTAATGCTACCCACCAGTAGAACTTACTGACACGACCACGTGCAAGCTCCGAATCCACGGACTTCTTCTTTCTTGGATTCTCCAATCAGCTACAAGCACCCACGCTTGTTATTCCTTAAGCTCCAATGGCAGCAACCGAGTTGATCATCAAGATGTTGATACTATCTCTACCTTGAAAACCCTAAGCTTTGTGTAAAGGAAAGCTCCTCTAGATCTCACAAGAGATTTACACAAAACAGAAAAGTATGAGCAACAATACAACAGGAGCAACTCTAAAAACGTGGCTAGGGTTTTTCTTTATATACCTAGGGTAAAAACAGAAAACCCAAAACGTTTAATGAGTTAGGGTTGAGTTGGAAAATTCTGCAGAACATCATTCTGCCCGAGATTCGATCGATCGAGCCAGGTCGAAATGCACCAATGCAACTGCAACCTCTCGATTCCAACTTTACATGAAAGACCCAACTTTGAGCAAGCCTAAACAAGACTAAACACCCTGTTTTGATCATGGTTTGCCAACAATACAAATTAGAATTCTAAATACAAATTCCTAAATCTTTAGAACCTAACATAAACAATGAAAAACAAAGTAAGCACTCAACATGAACACAAAGAGTGATAAAAATCACTTCCAAATACATATAAAATGATCAAAAATATTTTTGGATTGAGCCATATAAAGTTGAGCACACACACATCACATTTAAACAAGTACAATCGAACAAATGAATAAGGCATTCATTGAACATTAGGCATGTGTGTTGTGTGTGTGTATCAAATGTGGAATAGTCCTTAGTCTAGAGTGAAGCTTCAATGATCAATTCAATCAAGTCATACACAACTAGTACTAAGTCAAGTGGTCTATCTCAATTATAGAAATGAACATATATGACCTCTCACAAGAAAATGATTACATATCTTTGAAGCTTTTCATTTGGCTTCTTTACAATTCATATCATTTGATTTTTTTGAATCAATACATCTCATTTTAGAGATCGATGCCTGAAATTTTTGATATTTCAATTTGATGAACAAGCCTTTGGCTTTTTGGGGCATCATACATTTTCATAAAAGTCGCTTTCCCTTTTTCCTAGTCGAATACTAGTATGTGCGACGGCTTTTGTAGCTCATTATCTCTTTTCATTTTAAGATTTACATTGGTTGAGCTCTTTAAGCAAAAAAAAAAAAAAAAAAAAAAAAGGAGTGGGAAGAGATATAGGCACAAGTCTACGCATGTATCAAAACCAACATGACAATTGACCAAAAATTCATGACAAACTTGAAGATTGATTTACAATATTCACACATAGATGTCAAGATTTTTCCCACAAAGATATAAGTGCATAAAGAACAAGCTAAGCTCGTAAATGCACAAAGCCAATTGTACGGAGGTACAAGGCAAAACTCACATGTGATATGTGCTCAAACATATACGATCAAACTTTTTGAATTTTTCACTTTTTATGTGATTTTGGATTTTTTACTCACACAAAACTGAAACATAAAAGAAAGATAATAAAACAAAACAATGCATAAAAATAAATGCAAGATGCACAAATGCATGAAGATATGGCATCTAATGCATGAAGGGTCCTACAAAGATCGAAAGAATTAGATTAAGGACCAAAAGAGCAAAAGCTCAACCATAGGAACCCTTCCTCATCCAAACGGAATGATTGTTTGGAATGAGTGTCTCAAGAGAAGTGAGACGAGGGTTGGAAGAATGAGAACCGGAGATGCACATAGTCAAGGAGTTAAGAGCATTAAACATTTCCTTTAACAACATGCTATTTTCACTCAAAACTGGTTTACTATATTTAGCACAGCTTCCAAGAAGCTCAAGTTTCTCTTTTCTTTTAATTCTTTTAAGAGCATGAAACTTAGAGCAATGAGGTCTTAGATGACCAAAAGCACCACAATGGTGACAAACAATGTGTTTAGGTCCACTATGCTTTTTGGGAATGGATCTAGCAACATGGTTTTGTTCTCTCTTCAACTTATGACATTGAGGCCTTATATGACCAATCACACCACAGTGGTGGCAAGTTGGAACAAATTTAGATCCATCCAAAGCCTTAGGTTGAGACCTAAACGGAGGCTTTGACTTAACAACCTTTCTCTCCACCTTTTGATTTCTTTTATGTGGAGGAATGTACACCGATTTGTCCTTTGAGGTTGAACACACAATAGGCACAAAATTGGGTACCACAACATGATTGCAACAAATATTTTCACCCTTTTTAACAATAGGTTCAGCAATCAAACACTTGGCATGCATCTTAAGAGATTCATTTTCACATTTTAGCTCATCAACAAGTTTGTTAGACAAAACAAGTTTAGCATCCAAGTCCATATTCAAACATTCAAACTCTTTCAGCTTTTCAACAAAATTTTCAGCAAGTTTCTTATATTTTTCAACCAATTTGTTGGATTCATTGAGCTTAGCAATCAAATCATCATTTTCACAAAATAACTTGTTCAAATCCTTATTAAGCTTCTTACCATTTTTCCTCAAGAGTTTGGTGTTAGGAATATCAACAACATCCAAAGATTCATGTAACATAGCATCACAATTATGAGGATTATCACTCATGGAGGCACTTTCACAAACACGTGACATGCTACATTTATCATCAAGCAAATCATACAAAGAGGCATACAAAGCACAATCCATGGCAAATAAACACAAGGGGTCAAGGATCACACTTAGGTATTTAAACCACAAAAAGTGTACCCGCTCTGATACCAATTGAATGTTCAAATAGCGTTGAAAAAACTATGAATGTTTAGACCCCCAAATACAAATTACCAAATCGAGCTTTGATAAGAACAGAGGATGGGGTTTGAGTTTCTAGCTGGATTCGAGGTCAGCTGGTCCTCCAGAAGAAGAAAGACGAGAACAGAGAAGAATAAAAGAAAGAAACTGAATGATGATTATGCTTAGTCAATGCTTGAATCAGTACAGCCAAGCTCTGTTGGTTTTATACCCTTCCCGCCCTTTAACTAACTTTAGAATAGCTAACTAACTAATGCCAGCTGTAACTACTATCTGCCTCACTTACAATTAGTACCAGCCTTCCCAATTACAACAATTATCACTTAATACAATCCTAACAATACCCTCCCCATTAAAACACCTTCCCCACAAGGTGTGGAAATTGTTGTTGCAGCAAGTATAGACTCTCCCAGGTAGCATCTTCCACTCGTTCACCTTGCCACTAAACTAAGACCTGAGTGACAGACCTATTCCGCAGATGATGAGTCCTCTCTTGTAACACAGCAACAGGTTCAGGCTTGAGAATTCCCTCAGAATCCACAGGTGGTAAGGATGGCAAGGGCACCACATGTTGACCCAATCTTTGCTTCAAACAAGAAACATGGAAGGTGGGATGAAGTTTTGATTCAGGTGGTAAGTCCCATTTGTAGGAGACAGTAACAATCCTCTGCAGTATCTAAAAAGGACCATAGAATCTAGGTGATAGCTTTCCCAAACGTTTCTGCCTCAAGGACATCTGTTTGTAAGGGTGCAGCTTAAGATATACCTAATCACCAACTTCGAATTCTCTCATAGTTCTATGCTTATCAGCAGTAACCTTCATTCTCTCCTGAGCAGCCACCAAGTTTTGCTTCAGTGATGCAATAAGCTGCTGTCTATCTCTCAAATGTACCTTCACACTTTCCACCTTAGTAGTGCCAGGAATGTAATCCAAGAGTCTTGGTGGGGCAAAACCATACAATGCCTCAAAGGGTGTCATCTTAAGAGAGACATGAAAATTGGTATTGAACCAAAATTCTACTAAGGGTAACCACTCCACCCAAGACTGTGGTTTGTCTGCAGCAAAGGCCCTTAAATAATGCTCTAAACTCTTGTTCACTACCTCTGTTTGGCCATCTGTTTGAGGGTGATAAGCTGTAGACATGGCAAGCTGAACCCCTTGTAGCCTCATCAATTCTTGCCAAAAATGTGATGTAAAAATTGGATCTCTGTCACTCACAATGGTGGCAGGCATACCATGCAATTTAAAAACATTTTGCATATAAAGTTGAGCTACTTTGGCTCCAGAATAAGGGTGTGACAAAGGTACAAAGTGAACAAATTTAGTGAACCTATCCACCACCACTAACACCACATCCTTGAATTGAGATTTAGGGAGTCCTTCAACAAAATCCATACTAACATCCATCCAAGGCTTTTCTGGTATTGGCAAGGGTTGCAGGAGACCAGCTAGGTTACAAGTCTCATATTTCAACCTTTGAAAAATATCACACTCTCTCACCAATTTCCTCACATCAGTCCTCAAACCAGGCCAATAGAAATCCCTTTTTACCCTATGCAAGGTCTTAAGAAAACCTGAGTGACCCCCCAATGGACTGTCATGAACCTGATGCAAGACAGCAGTCTTCAAAGCATCACAAATGCCTAGGGAAACCCTCCCTTTGTACAACAACAACCCATTTTGCAGAGAGTAACCTTTAGGAGCAGCTTGTCCTGAACCCAAGGCATGTATAATACCCTGCACCTGCTGATCCTTGGCATAGCTTGCCTTGAGATCACTAAGCCAAGTTGGCGTAGGAAATGAGATCATACACAAAACTCCTTCTTGAGAGTCTAAATCAGTCCCAAGAGTAAGATAATCAGATCCAACCTTAGTAGAAGGTCCAGCAGTATTCAAATCATCACCAGGTTCAACTTTTCTGGACAAGGCATCAGCCACAAGGTTATCTTTACCCTTTTTATATTGAACCACAAAGGCATATCCTAATAACTTGGCAAACCACTTCTGTTGAGTAGGAGTACCAATTTTCTACTCTAATAGGTACTTAAGACTTTGTTGATCAGTTCTAACAATAAAAGGTCTACTAACCAGGTAAGATCTCCACCTCTTGACAGCAACAACCAGAGCTAATAACTCCTTTTCGTAGGTAGACAAGGCCAAATTTCTACCCTTGAGGGCTTGGCTATGAAAGGCAATAGGCCTACCTTGTTGCATCAACACTGCTCCCAACCCTTTGCCTGAAGCATCACATTCTATGACAAATGGCATATCAAAATTAGGTAGAGCTAGCACAGGTGGTTGAACCATGGCAGCCTTTAATTTCTGAAAAGCTTGCTCAACCTCTTCAGACGAAGAAAATGCATCCTTCTTCAATAGGGCAGTTAAAGGAGCAGCAATCTGTCCATAACCTTTAACAAATTTTCTATAGTAACTGTGAGCCCCAAAAACCCTCTCAAAGACTTAAGATCAGTGGGGGTAGACCACTGTTACATGGCTGCAGTCTTTTTAGGATCAGTGTGAACCCCGGCACTAGTGATGACATGCCCTAGGTACTCCACTTCATTACAAGCAAATTTGCACTTGGACTTCTTAGCATATAGTTTATGTAAGGCTAACACCTCTAAAACAGATCTCAAATGGGTCACATGCTCAGATAAAGAAGTGCTATACACCAGAATATCATAAAAAAAAACTAAAACAAATTTTCTGAGATAAGGCTTAAAAACCTAGTTCATCAAGGATTGAAAGGTTGATGGAGCATTGGTTAAACCAAATGGCATCACCAAAAACTCATAATGCCCTTCATGTGTTCTGAATGCTGTTTTAGGCACATCCTCCTCCTTCATCCTGATTTGATGGTATCCGGACCTTAGATCAAGCTTAGAAAAAACAGTTGCTCCATTCAACTCATCTAACAGCTCATCAATGACTGGAATTGGAAACTTATCATTTACAGTAATGTTGTTCAATGCCCTATAGTCAATGCACATCCTCCAAGACCCATCTGCTTTCCTTACTAGCAGAATAGGTGAAGCAAAAGGACTAGTGCTGTTTCTGATTGACCGAGCAGTCAACAACTCCCTCACAATGTTTTCAATTTCATTTTTTTGATAGAAGGGGTATCTATAAGGTCTCTGGCATACTGGTTGAGAGCCTTCCATGAGAGTAATCTGGTGCTCATGACCCCTCATAGGTGGTAAACCTGTAGGAGTCTAAAAAACCCTTCCAAATTCCTACAATAACAACTCCACTTCTGCAGGCACACTCTCCTCCAACACCCCCTTGGCTGCAGAATAAATTTGAAGCAGCAATCCCTTCCTCACTGATCCCTTAAGCAACTGATTACAGTCTATGAAGGAAGTGCCTGAAGAAGGACTTAAACCCTACAGCAAGACCTGTTGATCCTTGTAATGGAACTTCATAGTTAACAACTGAAAGTCCCATTGTATTATACCCAAGGTACTCAACCATTGAGTGCCCAACACAGCATCACAACCTCCTAATGCTAACACATGAAATTAAACACAAAATTCCACTCCTTGCACACACACTGGTACACTACTACAAAAGCCTTGAGTTCTCACCACAGTGCCATTGGCCACTTTAACCTCCAAGATTCTTGAGACATCAACCTTTAACTGTAAACTAGAAACTACTAATGCATCCACAAAGTTATGAGTGCTACTTGTGTCCACAAGTAACACCAGCCCACTGCCCTTAATCTTACCTCTAACCCTCATAGTGCCCGGTGTAGGAGTCCCAGTTAGAGCATACAATGTAATTCCCACATCTTCTTCTTGTTCAATTAGTTTATTACTGCAAAACTCCTCATCTAATTCTGTAATTTGAACTCCAGATTGCACCTTAGATATTATATCATTCCCTTCTAAAAGAAACAGTTTAACATTTTTGCACTTATGCCCAGGCCCCCATTTCTCATCACAATTATAACACAAGCCTTTCTTTCTCCTATCATCCATTTGAGCAGGAGTAAGCCTCTTAACTGGTATTTTTGGTTTATTGTCTAACACTGCATTACTTTTAGTCAAACCAAGAATTGAAGTGTTACCTGATCCTTGATGATTCCTTATGCTCTTCTTGCTACTCCACACATATTCTTCTTGAATCTTGGCCAATCCGAAAGCTTCATTCAAGGACTGAGGGTTGAGCATTCTTACAGGTAACCTTATTTCATCCCTTAAACCACTCAGGAAACAGCTAAGCTTATGTAAGGGAGAAAGGCCTTTGACTCGGTTAGATATAGCTTCAAATTCTGCCTTATACACAGCCACTATTGAAGTTTGTCTCATCCTGGTCAATACCTCCATAGGATCATCGTAGGCACTGGTTCCAAATCTCACATGCAATGTTGGTACAAAAGATTCCCAATCCGCAAACACCCCTGCTTCTTCTGCTTCTTGAAACCAAATCAATGCCTCCAAATCCATGTGAAAGGAAGCTATCAATAGCTTTTCTGTAATAGGGGTTTGATAATACGCAAATACTGATTCGCCTTGTAAACCTAATTAGCAGGATCACTACCTGAGAATCGTGGAAAATCCAACTTCACAGACTTGGCAAGCGACGAGGTTGAAGAACTTGGAATTGAATTTGATTGCACATTTCTCTGCGGAGAATTTTGATTCACATCTATGGAATTCAATTTTTGTAAAATTACATTGATATTCTGATTCATTGAATTGATATTCTGATTCATCTCATTCACTGTCCTGGTATGAATGCTTTGAATCTTTTGTATTTCTTGGATGTCCCTGTTATGGTGATCAGAAGTAGTACGAAGAGAAGCAATAGCTTCATTCACTGTATTCATGGCCGCAGCTCTTGTTTCAATCATGGTAGCACAAGAACAATGCTCTGATACCAATTGATAAGAACAGAGGATGGGGTTTGAGTTTCTAGCTGGATTCGAGGTCAGCTGGTCCTCCAGAAGAAGAAAGACGAGAACAGAGAAGAATAAAAGAAAGAAACTGAATGATGATTATGCTTAGTCAATGCTTGAATCAGTACAGCCAAGCTCTGTTGGTTTTATACCCTTCCCGCCCTCTAACTAACTTTAGAATAGCTAACTAACTAATGCCGGCTATAACTACTAACTGCCTCACTTCCACTAACAATTACAATCAGTACCACCCTTCCCAATTACAACAATTATCACTTAATACAATCCTAACAAGCTTATAATCAAACAATAAATGTGCGGAACATGAACATAAGCTAAACACAGAATTGATAAAAAATCTAAACCAAATAAAATCACATCCACATCAGAAATTAAATGGCAAAGATTAAGGGAAGAGAGATGCAAACACAAGGACAACACGACGATGTGTTATCGAAGAGGAAACCGAAGCCCTCGGCGTAAAACCTCTCCGCCGCCCTCCAAGCGGTAAATAATCCACTAAAGAATGTAGTTGGGATACATGAACAACAGAAGACCCTCTAAGCCTAATCTACCCAGTGTACCTAAGCCCCCCAAACTTCTTGCTCCAACAAGGTTACGCCGAACCTATTTCTTCTTTAGCTTACCGGATTCCACTATAGCCTATAGCATCAACCAATAGTCATTGGTTCCTTCCTAACTGCTTCCCAAAGCACTAAAAAGCCTTCTCACAGATATGGGTATGGTGAGAAAAGGATTTGGGTAAGAACCTCTCAAGGATGTAACAATGGAGAGGGTGAGAGTAGAGGAATTTGAAGAGTCTCTATGTGAAGATTGTGGATGAATCAATCTTGTTTTTCTCTAGGGTTTCTCTCTCAAAATTCTCTCTGGAAGCTCTCTACATTTCGTGGGTTTAAGGGGTATTTATACTTGGGTGAGAAAGGAATGCAAAGAGTCAGTTTTTCCCAAACAGGGTAGTCTGGTGGCTTGGCCTCATGACTTGACTAAGTCGCGAGTTCAAGCCGCGTGATAACAGAACGGCCAGGCTGGACTTTTTGTCCTGTAGTGCTCTAGCTGGCGCGACTGTTCATCTTCTTGTAAGCTTCACTCGTGTGCTGCATTTGGCGGCTTGCCAGTCGCGAGTCACCCGCGAATCTCTGAAACCTTGCACAATCTTGAGCATTTCTTCACACTCTCTCACTCACTACCCTTACATGATTCCCACCTAAATACAGGGTTACTAATGTTGGGGTTTATGCCCTAAAATCCAATTGGTTTACATGTCATAAATAATTAAATTGTTTAGTTATTGGAGACTATCTATAAATGAACTAATGGGATATTATTTTAGTCCATGTGATGCATAGTATGTGATTTATGTGAAAAGTCACAGAAAGATATAAATCACAAGTTCTTTGTAAACTCATAATTTTAGTTTGTAGTCGGTGATGAAATTGAGCATTTCATCTGCGAAGACTATAACATATCAACTAAGATGATTTGTCTTGATCATGGAAGTGGAGACTTCTAGTTGATATGTTGATATGTTTTAAGAGTTAAGGCATATTGAATTGGACTGCTGTGAGATTTATTATTCTCCTAACGACTGTCAAATGAATAATAAATCTCACAACTTCTATTTACATCAACTCTAAATCCTAAGAGAATAATGGACCTGATCATGAGATGTGTAGGTTGCTTTGATATTTCAGGAGTGAGATCTATAAGTTACGGTCAAAACCTCAGTATGTTGGGCAGCCGCATTTAATGTTGATGGAACATATATTCTCAAGATGGAATTCATAATCTCTTAACGGAGATATAAAATATTCCCTTGAGATAAGTTTAATGAGTTTGGTTATTCAGAGTGTTGGGCCCAACCACTTTAATAAGGAATTACTAAAGTATATATTTATGGAATTGGATTTCATAAATATATGACGAATAACATAAAGGATTAAACCGGGTACTCAAGGATTAAGATGTAGTAATCTTCAAAGTGGCAGTCTACATTCATGACTTTGTATTACTACGAATATTTTAATGAAGGGGTTGTATGTATAATAAAGTTTTGGGATATAATTTATTAATAAGGCCTAGAGTGCAATTATATTCTTATAGTGGTATTGAATATAATTAATGGTAACTTTGGACTTGTCAAGAGTTGACAGAAAAGTCCAAGGCCCATTGGAGCTAGAGTCTTATTTGTTCCCTTTGGTCCCATCTCAAGCCACAAACTAAAGCCCAATTGGGTAGGCCCAAAAGGCTAACCCAATTAGATAATCAGTTATTATTTAATAAGAGTTATTATATAATGAAAACTATGAGAATAGTTTAACGTACGTATGATGAAAAGAAAAGAAATCAGTTTTTCTCCACAAGGAGAAAAAGAAGGTTTTTCTTTGAGAGTCTATGTACAAAAAACTGATTTGAGAGACCACACATCTTGGGTACCATGTGGAATTGAGATGAAGATTGAAGGTATTCTCAAGTCATGTTTTGAAATTCACAACATCAAGGTACGCTTTCTGTTCTTTATTCTAGAATTCATGGTTACATGTTATCTTTCATGATTGAAGTAGATCCATGGTTGTTGCTTCCGCTGTGTGTTTTGTATGAGATACAAAACCAGATTTTCCAACAACTAATTGCTATATTACAAGTAAATTTGGCACGGAGTAAAGCCAACAAGATGGTTGATTAAATTCAACCTTACAACATCACTCTTGTGCCCTTTGTTGGATTTTTATCCTTAATGCAATTACCTTGAGTTGTTGCATTGGTTGAGTGTTGGACATGCAAATGATACTTTGCAATTGAGCTTATTAGCTTGCATGTCCGAATGTTCATTCCTTATGTGAATGAGCATTGTGATCACTATTTATAGTGATTGTTCGTTTTTGGTCAAGCCGTGGTTCATTACTTATTTCCATTTTGCTTGATCGCATTGTACTTGCTCCATTTGCATTACAAGTTTTCTGCATACAATGATCATACTGTGTTGTTGTGTTTCAGGAGATACATGTTCTTATGGTTCAAGAGCTTCACAGATTCTAGAGTTAGGTGTGAGTGAGTTTTGATCAACTGTTCCCAATTCACGCGTTAAGTCTAGAGTTTGTTGTAGGGTTTTGTCACGGAATAGCCAAAGGGGGAGATTGTAAGGTTGAATTTAATCAACCATCTTGTTGGCTTTATTCCGTGCCAAATTTGCTTGTAATTTAGCAATTAGTAACCCTGTATTTAGGTGGGAATCATGTAAGGGTAGTGAGTGAGAGAGTGTGAAGAAATGCTCAAGATTATGCAAGGATGCAGAGACTCGCAGCTGGGACTCGCGACTGGAAAGCCGTCAACTTCAGCGCACGAGTGAAGCGTGTGAGAAGATGAACAGTCATGCCAGCTGGAGCACTACAGGACAAAAAGTCCAGCCTGGCCGTTCTGTTATCTCGCGGCTTGAACTCGCGACTCAGTCAAGTCGTGAGGCCAAGCCGCCAACCAGCTCTGTTTTTAAAAACCTGACTTTTGGCATTCCGTTTTCACCCTAGTATAAATACCCCTTATACCCATGAAATGTAGAGAGCTTCCAGAGAGAATTTTGAGAGAGAAACCCTAGAGAAAAACAAGATTGATTAATCCATAATCTTCACATAGAGACTCTTCAAATTCCTCTACTCTCACCCTCTCCATTGTTACATCCTTGAGAGGTTCTTACCTAAATCCTTTTCTCACCATACCCACATCTGTGAGAAGGCTTTTGGTGCTTTGGGAAGTAGTTAGGAAGGGACCAATGATTATTGGTTGATGTTATGGGCTATAGCAGAATCCGGTAAGCTAAAGAAGAAATAGGTTCAGCGTAACCTCGTTGGAGCAAGAAGCTTGGAGGGCTTAGGTACACTGGGTAGATTAGGCTTGGAGGGTCTTCTGTTGTTCATGTATCCCAACTACATTCTTTAGTGGATTATTTACCGTTTGGAGGGCGGTAGAGAGGTTTTACGCCGAGGGCTTCAGTTTCCTCTTCGATAACACATCGTTGTGTTGTCCTTGTGTTTGCATCTCTCTTCCCTTAATCTTTGACATTTAATTTTTGCTGTGGATGTGATTTTAATTGGTTTAGATTGTTTATCAATTCTGTTATTTGCTTATGCTCATGTTTCGCACGCTTATTGTTTAATTATAAGCTTGAATTGGTAATTTGTATTTGGGGGTCTAAACGTTCATAGTGTTTTGAACGCTATTTTAACATTCAATCTAGAACAACGTGGCGCAACCTGTTCGGCCACTGGAGTACCTGAAGTGACTTTTTCTGCTAAAATGACCAAAATGCCCTTTGTCAGCCCTAGGTTTAACCGAAGGTCAAACTTAGTCCGAAATCTCACAAAAAGATATTTTTCACATTTTTACTTTAAACCTGAGCTTCTCAGATATTTTTATCAACTTTGATTGAGTTTGACCAAGTTTGACCCGAAGTTGATCTTGGGTGTGTCCAAAAACCCTAATTTTGATCCGGCTACCAGAACGGGTTGAAACCAACGTCACTGCAAAGATGATTTAATTCTCATTCCAACGACTATTCATGGGTCAAAATCGGAGTTAGAACGGCCGAGATATCACGAAAATCGGAATGACGCACTAATCGATGCACCACAAACTTCCGAGAGCCATAACTTTTGATCCGACCGTTGGATTTTTGTGTTCCATACCTTTTTAGAAACTTAAAATCAAGATCTATCCAAAATAGTCAAGATCAGCCTGATCTATCCAAACTAAAAATTTTGTAAGTTCCATACCTTGCAATGGCCACCACCTCGATTTTCGCGCCTGGGGCTATAAATAGCTCCAGGCATGCCCTAAACAGGGAGGACACACTTTTTTCTGAAATTTTCCTTCTGCCTAGTTGCTCTCTACATTTATTCTCTCTCCCAAACACCAAAAAACACCAAAAAACACTCCAAAAAACACATCAAAGTGTCTTGATTATTCCCTTTTTACCAAGAACACAAGGTATGGCTTTTGCACTCAATCTTCCTTTCCTTGGTTCTACACTTTTGATTTGGGGTTTAGGGGTGTGGATGTAGCTTTTTAGCTATCATCCACACCCCTAACCTTCTAAATCTTTTTCCTAGCATGTTCTTGCACTTTTTGCCATGATATGCTTTGTTGCTTTCTTTGACATGTTTCTTGCTTTACCTTGTTTCTAGCATGTTCTTAGCTTAGATCCGTGTTCTTTTATGCCATGGTTTGTGCTTAGATCTATGTCCTTACATGCTTATGCGTTTAGATCTACATGCTTAGGGTTTTATACCATGTTTCCTTTGTTTTGTTCCTCTTTTTGTTTTGTTTTGATGTTAGGGTTATGTTCTCATGTGCTTGATACCATGTCTGTGGTTATGCTTTGCTTGGATCTATGTGCTCATATGCTTTTTGCCATGTTTTATGCTTAGATCCGCATCCGTACATGCTTATATGCTTGGATTCATGTTCTTCCATGTTTATGTGCTAGCTTTCACATGTTCACACACGCGTTGCCATGCCTATGCCTAGATCTACATTTTTACATGCTTGCGTGCTCGGATATAGGTTTTCACATGCTTATATGTCCAGATCTATGTTCTTACATGCTTGTGTGTTTAGATCTCTGCTCTACTTGCTTTATGCCATCTTCCATGTGCTTGTGTGCTTCGTGCAATGTTTGTGTGCTTAGACCTAGGCTATGTTTGTCTTGCCATGTGCTATTGTAGCCCTTTTGTCGCTTTACCTTTCTTTCTTGTGTTTTGGCCATGTGGTTAGGACCCGATCTAGACCCTGTGGTCTTTGTCATAGTCCATATACCTTGGCCCTATTGAAGGGTTTGGATCACCCATTTGCATGTCTATGCTTGCTTGCTTCTATGCTTTATCTTACATGCTAGCCTCTCTAGTTCTAGGCTTTGCTATGCTCGACACCTTTGGCGGGTTGTGGTTGTGTGGTTATATCTGACGTCCATGAGGCTTTGTCTAGATGTAACCACTTGGGAGGCATCTTCGTGATGCTGGTTGCTTCGTGCATACCTCTCCCTTTTCTGCTCCATGTGATGATATGCTTACCATGCTTGTTTGCGCCACCCGTTGGCTTTCTATGTATCTTTACACGCTTGCTTACATGTTCATGCATGAGTCTTGCTTGCTAGTGTGTTGTCCACGCTTCAACACAATGAAGTCATGGACATTTGATCCAAACCTACAGTTGTCCCTCGCGAACACCCCCTTTTGTGTGTTTTCCTTGCTTGTTTTCCCTCTTTGCTTATTGGTTAGCTTTCTTGCTTTTGTCACATGTTGTGCTTGCCATATCTATCTTGCTTGTTTGCTTTGTGACCTTGTGCTTTTATCTATGCTTTTTCCTTCCATTGCTTATCTGCTGGTTTTCTTATCTCTGCCTTTGCATGTACACATATGGAGCGAGGACGCATGGAGTTAAGGCATGATCTCCTAGGTGCAAGCAAAAAGGGCATGGACCCAAGCATGTGGTCGAGCCAAGTGACTGCAGTCAGTAGGTTTAGAAGTTTAGCCTTTTCCCTTTGGTTATGTACTCTTTAAACCCCCTCCTTCCTCCTCCCTTTCTCCCTTAGATGGTTTGTATTAGGTATATCATGCTTTGTACCATTCGTCCTCATCTCTAGAGTATTGCGACCCCTGTTTATTTTCTTGCACCTATATTTTGGGCCATAGTCTAGGGATGTAGGCATTTACTTTCCTACTCTGTGTGCTAGCATTGTGCATGATGTATGTATATATATACCTGCTTTCCCCTTTCCGATGTTACTGTTGCGATCCGTGTCACTTAAGGCTAGCAATGCCTAATTTCCGCTGCGAAAGTAAGGCGACTTCTCGCCGGATTTTCATGATGGAAATCTGGCATTATGCTCGAATGCCTTAAGAAAGCATAGATTGGGACCACTCCCTTTCAAAAGCCAAAACCTTAAAGCCCCCATACATGCAAAGCCCCGGAAGCCAATGCCAAAATCATGTTTTTATTGCCAATCTCCAAAAATTAAGGTTTTATTAAAACAAAGGACTGTCCTTGGGACAGGTGTTGTGGGGTGCCTAACACCTTCCCCATACGTAACCAAACTTTCGAACCTAAGAATCAAGATTTTTTGCCATCCACATTAAATTAGGAAAGATGACCTTTTTCTTAACCTAGGATTGGTAATAAAATCAACTAGAAACAGGTGACCAATCACACCTTAGAAAAACCCAACGATTGGTGGCGACTCCACTTTACCTTCGATAATCACCTAAAATTTGGCCTAGATTCCCCCCATAAAACCAAAGGTAGACCTACCTTCCTCCACTAAGAGAGAAAGCACCCGAAGCTCGGCACGAACCATACACATTCACATCGAGAAGGGCCTCCAACAGGCCCTGTGCGCGCATGAGCTGTCGCCACTGTGGGTGGTCGAACAAAGGCCCACGGTGACGGAGGTTTTCTTTTCGCTGCCAAAGATCGAGGCCGGGCGTCGACACTTGAACAACATGTTTCTTGAAGTACTAAACCCATAGTAGATCTACCCAATTACAAGTAAAGTACATTTTGTCAAAGGATTAACAAATTACACAAAATATGACCCTAACAATCTCCCCTTTTGGCAATTCATGACAAAACCACAAAAAGAAATTATGAGAGAAGTCTAACACAACTATCCCATAATATACAAATTTATATAAGTCTAACTCTAACACAAACTCTTGAAAAACTTTACAAGAAGAGAGATCATGGCATGGTAGACTTGCAACCTGTCTTAACTGAAACACTTAAGCAAGATTCATCAAGGCATCAAGTGTAAAACATAGACAAGTGTTGGGATTAGTGCCCTAGAATCCTATTGTATGATGTTATGTATGATATTATGTATGACATTATGTTTGACATGATGTATGACTTAATATTATAATTAATAAAATTGTTTTATTATTATCTAAAATAATGGTAACATGAATATTCAGACATTATCATTTAGTCTATGAGATGCATAGTATGTGATTTATGTGATTTAGTCACAGAAGATATAAGTCACAAGTTCTTTGTAAACTCATAATTTTAGTTCGTAGTCGGTGATGAAATTGGGCATTTCATCTACGAAGACTATAACATATCAACTAAGATGATTTGTCTTGATCATGGAAGGGGAGACTTCTAGTTGATATGTTAATATGTTTTAAGAGTTAAGACATATTGAATTGGACCGCTGTGAGATTTATTATTCTCCTAACGACTGTCAAATGAATAATAAATCTCACGACTTCTATTTACGTGAACTCTTAATCTTGAGAGAATAATGGACCTGATCATGAAGTGTAGTTTGCTTTGATATATCAGGAGTGAGATCTAAAGTCACGATCAAAACGTCAGTATGTTGGGCAGCCACATTTAGTGTTGATGGAACATATATTCTCAAGATGGAATTCATAATCTCTTAACGGAGATATAAAATATTCCCTTGAGATAAGTTTAATGGGTTCAGTTATTCAGAGAGTTAGGCCTAACCACTTTGGTAAGAAATTACTAAAGTATATATTTATGAAATTAGATTTCATAAATATATGATGAATAACTTTAAAGGATTAAACCGGGTACTCAAGGATTAAGATGTATTAATCTTCAAAGTGACAGTCTATATTTATGACTTTGAATTACTACGAATATTTTATGAAGGGGTTGCATGAATAATAAAGTCTTGGGAGTGCAATTATATTTAAATAGTGGTATTAAATATAATTAATGGTAACTTTGGACTTGTCAAGAGTTGACAGAAAAGCCCAAGGCCCATTGGAGCTAGTGTCTTATTGGTCCCTTTTGGTCCCACTCCAAGCCACACACTAAAGCCCAATTGGAAAGGCCCAATAGGCCAGCCCAATTAGATAATCAGTTATATATAAAGGGACAGACCATTGATGTACATCTTCCATGCCCCAAGTTCTATATTCAGTATGTTCTCATCGGGAAAGTCTTCTCTACCACCTTTCCCTCTATGGGATTCTTGGCATAAAAGTCTGACATGGTACTTCCTTTAATGGTCTTCCTAGTCATATATTTCAAATCGAACTCAGCCAGTAAGATTAACCATCTTAAAAATCTTTCACTCAAGGCGGGTTTCTTGAATATGTACTTCAAATGGTCCGTTTTGGCAACTATCCATACCTAGAATGGTAGAATGACGTGCCTTAATTTTTGTATAGCCCACATAAGAGCAAAATAGGATTTCTCTATGGGTGTGTATCTTGTCTTATAGTCATGTAAACTCTTATGCAAATAGTACATGACTTTCTCATTCTTACCATCATCTTCTGGAGCCAACATACTTCCTACGACATCCTCTTTGATTGAAAGGTGGAGGAGTAAGGGCTTTCCAGGTTCTAGAGGCACTAATATAGGTGGGTAGAGGAGGTACTCCTTGATGGTCTCAAAAGCTTTTTGACATTCTTCGTTCTAGGTATGGGGTTCATTCTTCCTTTGAAGTTTAAAGATAGGCTCACAAGTAGAAGTGAGTTTAGCAATGAATCAGCTAATATACTGTAGTCGACCTAGGAATCCTTTTATCTCTTTTTCACTCTTGGGTGGAGACATGTCAAAGATGGCTTATAAGAGGCCATTAGAAAACCCCCAAACAGACACAAGTGCTTAAGTCTTCTTTAGTTAGGCTAAAACCCTATCCTCCTATTTCTCTTCATTCCCATTAAGTCCAAGGGGCCTTGATTCTTCTCCCAAGTTTCTACCAAGGTGATCTTTCTCCAAAAATTATGGCTTGTAATGCTTTCCACTCCTAGTGATGTTGGCCACATCATTTTCTTGGATTCTCTTCTTCAATCCAAACATTCCTTTGGGGGCAATCCCCCACACGGCTATAACACCCTTCAACTTTTCATCCTCTTTATCCCAAATTCCTTGAATTTCAACCATGTTGATCTCCACAACCTCTATCAACTTAGAACAATCCCAATCGATCCCTTTGAGCTCGACACAATTCTGATATGGGGGAGGAGTTCGGTGATAATCGGGTGGGGGTTCTTCCTAACGTTAGACTTAGTGATGTTGTTTGGATTTAGAAGGGTTCCATTATCTATCATGTCTTGTATCTCATGCTTAAGGTGGAAGCAATTGTTGGTCTTATGGACAGATTTATGATGGAAGTGACAATATTCATTCAGGTTCCAAGTAAGAGGTACGAGATTAGGCATAGGTGTAAGATCTAAAGGCTTGAGAAATCTTTTGGAGATCAAGATTTTATATGCTTGGGCAAGGGTCATTCCTAGGTCGAAAAATTCTTGATGCACTTTCTTTGTGAAGCTTTGGTATGCTAAGGGTTATTTGGATATGATGGCACTCACATTTATGGGGTTGGGTGCTTTGGCATTGGATGATCCTCCCCTATACATATTCTTGATTAGAGGCTTGCTCTCTCCCTTCTCTAATCGTCCATTGTTGATGGCATCTTCAATCCTAGACCTGCAATCACATAACTCTCCAAAGGAGCTAATAGGTGATGATAGAAGCCTACTATTGTATGCCGAAAGAAAATTCTTAATGATCATGTTGATTTGGTCTTTCTCATTTGGCCTATTGACCATCTTGGAAGCCTTCCCCTTCCACCTTGTCATGTATTTGGAGAAAGTTACACCTTGCTTAGTAGTCTCCAAGTCTCTCAAAGTCACATTATAAACAACTCTACTAGCTCATTCCATACCTTGGTCTTTCTTGAGTCCAAACTATAGTACCAACTTGATGCACCTCTCGTGAGTGATAGGGGTAATGCATGTGAAGTTTGCTTCCCATTCAAACCTTTCATCTCGGATATGCTTATATATCTCCTAACATGTTTTTTAGGGTCTCCCGTTCCATTAAAATTTTCCACATCATAGATCTTAAACTTAGGAGGCAATGGGATAGGAGTTTTGGAACCTAGGCCACCAATGTTGTAGAGATAATCATCCATCCCTTGAGCTTTACGAAAGGCTAGTTGCATATTTTCCATCTTCTCTTTCATGGCTACGGTTTCCATGGTAAGCTTCTCAAATTACTTGTTCCTCTCATAATCAACCTTATCCTTCTCATCCCATTCTTTCCTTTCTTCTTCCTCAATTGTCTCCACATTTTATAGGCTTTTTGAGCTTGCTTTCCCCCAACTTAGAGTGATGACTCCCCATATTTTCAATCACCTTGCCTTGATCTTATATCATCTTGTATATCTTTTCTACGAGTGCGGCGTCACTTATAGTGGCCATTTCTACTTGAGGTATGATATCAACCTTAGTCAAGCATCTTTTGTTGCTTTGTTGAACCTAATTTGCGATAGGGATGTGCTTACTTTGTCTTGGTGGTGCAATGATGCCTAAAAAGAAGTCCTATTCTTATTAAGTTCATGTCCCAATTAAAAGCTAGTTTTATTTAGATTTTGTTAGAAATTCTTTAAGTCCATTTTAATGAAAGCCCAATCACAAAGTCGCTCCCTTCCCTCTCATGGGCCTCACCCCTTGTTTCATAGGGCTTGGTCCATTTACAATAACACTCTCATCTTGCACTCGTAGGCTTTCACTAGAATGTGCTTATAGATTTTCAACCCTTTGTCTTAAATATGGGTCAACAATGTATTCATCACCTCAAGGCTTTTCATCTTTCATTCATTATCAATTGTTTTTTTTTTTTTCCAAAGTAGCCTTCTAACTAGAACACATTGTGACCTTCCTCTCGAGGCCTATGAATCTCACATCATTTTAGCCCTTACATGCAACAAGGAGGCTAAAAAATAAAGATATTCATTTGACTTTGTAGGATCTTGGATGCTAGGTCCATATCATATTTGTTACCTTAGGCCCAAGACTTTCTTTTTCAAAAAGGCCTTGATTTGGACTTACGATAGCATATGGGCTATGGTTCTATGAAACTTTCAAGTTAAGATATACCTTCGAACTTTGGGACAAGCCTCTTATATGTGAGATACTTATTTTCTTTTCATCCCAAGGTCTTAGGACATGCATAACTTTTAGGTCATCCTCCCAATTTTTTGATAGGCCACAAACTGAATGACCCCTTGTAATTAAACCAATTAATTAATTAGCCAAGTTATTAATTAATCAATTAATCATGCAAACGCGTGGAAGCACAAACAAATCACCAATAAACTAAATATGCAGCGGAAATTAAATGACACGGTGATTTGTTTACGAATGGGGAAAACCCTTACGGCAAAAACCCCATCGGGTGATTTTCAGGTCACCACTCCTGAAACTCCACTATTATCACAACAAGCGGTTACAAGTAAAGGAATCCCAAGTACCTTACCAACCTACAGTTGAACCCTTACCCCAATACCCAATTAGACTAACACTGTAGTGACAGTTCCCACCTTTGATGCACGGCTCCCAAGTACGTGACTAACCAATGCGCGGATCCCAATACGCGACTTCAACACCAACTTTGAAGGAGAGGTTGGCTGCAAAGTTCTTCAGTTCATCCTACACGATGAAGATCAAGAAGATGCTTGGTCACAAAACCCTTTGGTGGAAATACACAGCAACTTCTTCAGAAGAGATGAACTAGGTCAAGAACTTTGTCTTTGATCACAAATTGCTTGAACAGAGTTTGCTCAATGCTTGTGCAACTTGTGTACAATTTGATGGCTCTTAAAATAATCCTTTTATATGTCTAGGGTTAGGAGAAAAGAAGGCCCAAAGACACATCCATGGATCCCAAGAAATCAGATCAGAAAATCTGATTTTATAAACCTCGACAGATAGCAAGGTGTCAAGGAGCTATCGAGAAGGTGTCGAGCTTTAATGAATTTGCACTTCAGCTTGTTTTTCTTGGACAGACTTGATGACTTCAACACTTGATCTTGAAACCTTGTTTCTTGAAGTATTAAAAACACCTAAAACTACCCAATTACAAGTAGAGTGCGTTTTGTCAAAGGATTAGCCAATTTACATAAACAAATGACATATGTTCTTAACAAGTGAAAACACATATGTCCTAACATTTTTCATCTTTTATTTGTCCTTTAGAGCTAGGTGAACATAATATATAAGGTTGAACAAACAAGAGATATAACGCATACCATCTTTTGATAGGATCTAGGATCTCTCTATATGTGGGTAAGCTCCTTGAAGCTAAAGGGATAGATCAATAAGTCACTCACAACTAGGTGGGCCATTGTTCCAACCTTGGGCCTAAATGGACCTCATACAGATTGGTGGCAAACCTTTAATGTACTCAAAGCCCATCATAGGCAATGGCATGGATTGTAAGTTTGTGGAATGAACTTCGAAAAGTCTTGGCCCTAAATGGAGCCTCCACTTTTCCATTCATCACTAGCCATGGTAAATGGAGTAACCACCTAGATTAGATCTAAGAACCATAAATATAATGCATTTATGGAAGGACTGATCTTTACCAGAGCACATGTCCGGAGTTTAGGTATGGAATGGGAAGGTGTTAGGTACTAAACCCCACCCGATCCATGTGTCGATCTCCATTCATTGTGTTACAAATCTTAATCTCATTAAAAGGGCTTTCTAATATGTTATTCTAAACTCACACACACACACACACACTATCATGCATCTAAAGTAAACAAGGCATTCAACAAAATATAAACCCTAATCAATTATCTAAACAACAAACAAAACAAAACATATTAAAGCATTGAACATGGACTCAAAAACAAGAAATATAGGCTAAATAAAGGCTAAACATGTGAAACAAAGCAAGCAAAAATAAAGGAAAAGTGAATCTGGGTTTCTGGACAAGAGTGTGCGGGTGCATACATAGGGTATGCATGTGCATCCTAGTTGTATGCATACACACACTTCAAGTATGCATTCACACGCATGAAGCATGCACACGCATACACGCCCAAAAACTCAAACCCAGCAACAAGAACATAAAACAAAGCAAAACAAGAAATCTAACAACCTATCATGCTTCAAATACAAGCACAACACAAACCTAAACTAACACAAACATATTAAAGCAATAAAACATATGAAAAAATAATGAGAAGTGAAGAGTCAAAGTTTGGACCTTTACCTCAACACAAGAACTCTCTAGAGCTTTCAACAACAAATCCAAAAGGTTAGTAAGCTTTAGAACTCAAAGGCCAAGACAAAATAGTTCCCAACCAAGTAAAACTTGACTTTAGGATGTTTTGTGTGAAAACTCCCACTTTGATTCACTACTTCCTAGTGAATCTTGTATGTTTCGTCCTCCTTTGAAAGAGTATCTTTTATAGTGGTAAAATAGGGGTGTAGGGCAACCCCCAGACGATGTGGGATTCACTCTACTCGAACCTATGTGCAAAAAGCTTTCACTTCATAGTTTTTGGAACCCTAGATGCATGCGCATACTCGGGGTATGCGTGCGCATTCCCTAAGTATGCGCATATGCATATGCATGTATGCATACTTTAAGTGTGGGTGCGCATATGCATGTATGCATACACACTTAGGGTTTCCTATAGCCTTTCTGTTCCAAAAATAATTTTATTTTTTCACAAATAATTCCTCAAGACAAGATTTTATGAGATTGGGCCCAAATAAACCTTAGGCCTTAAAGTGATTTCATCATTAAGGATGAAAGCTCGAAAATGTGTCGAAAACACAAGAGCTGTTTAGACCCCCAAATCAAAGTTACGGCTTGGTTGATTTTACACTAACTTAATACTAAGTGCGGAATAGTGTAAACACAAGCGTATAAGCAAGACAACTACTCTAATCCATATTTAAAGCAACACAGTAGTAAAAATGAAATGAACAAGAGTAGGGAAGAGAGATGCAAACACAGATAACACTGAGACGTGTTATCGAAGAGGAAACCGAAGAACTCGGCGAAAAACCTCTCCGCCGCCCTCCAAGCAGAAATCGATCCACTAGACAATCAGTTGGGATACATGGGTGAGCAAGAGACCCTCCAAGCCTAATCTACCCTCTGTACCTAAGCCCTCCAAGCTCCTACTCCAACAAGGCTTCTCGGAACCGTGTCTTGTCTAGCTCTCCGGATCCCGCAACAAGCTCCATGTTGCATCTGCCATCTTTGGCTTCTTCCAATGCTTCCCAACAGCACCAAAACTCCACTTGACACTCTCAAAGGGTGTGGTAAGTGTTTGGGCTATCAACCTCTCAATGGTATGGAAATGGAGAGGTAGGAGATGAGGAAATTCCCAAAACAAATGTGTAGAGGATTGTGGGTATAACAATCTCTAACTCTCAAGGTGTTTGGCTAGGGTTTTCTCTCAGAAGCTCTCCTTTACATTTGTGGGTAATGTGGGTATAAATAGTGTAGGCACAGAAAGTGTGTATCAGACTAGACAAGCTGGCAGAATAGAATGTCTCGCGGGTGTCTCACGGGAAGGCCTAACCCGCGAGATACTCGCGAGACACAGCTGTCTCCATCTGTACTGACTCTTTGCATTCCAGTCATGTGCAAGGCACATGCTTCCTTTCGTGGGATGCTTAGTCGCGAGATACTCGCGAAAACTCTTCAGTCTTCAATTGCTTGAGTCTTCACATTATTCTCTCTATCACACAACCCTTACAATGAAATCCCACAATAAATACAGGATACAGACGATTGAATAAAATTACAATAAAATTTGGCACGGAATATAAGCCAACAAAAACACATAGTTGTAAATAACAACTTTACAAAGGAATGGGTGGCCTGAGTCATAAGGGATACAAAATGAGGTGTCTATAGCATTAACCAGGGCCATTTTGATCACTTTGACCTGAAATGACACTTTAAGTGCTCCAATGCCCAAACGGATTGAACCACTGTGATCTAGATGTTCCCACGGTCCCTAGTGAGAAAATGATATTTTGAAAATTTTGGGGTCTAGCACTCAAATTGATAGCAAAAAAAATACGGTATCAACATTAAGCCCTCGTTTAGGAGGAACGAAAGGAATGAAATGGAAATGAATGAAAAGTATAATCTTAGATTATTCTTCCCTCCTCTTTTTTTGAAGTTTTAATGGAGGAAGTGGAAAGTCTATTCCCTTGTTTGGGAGTTTAAGTGGGAGGGAATGGAATAGGTAGGGAGGATATTCAATTGTCTCTATTCCCTCAAAACCTCAAATTTTCATTCCTCCAAAAGTGAGAAGAATTGGAGAGAATGAAATTAGACTTAATGAATTTTTTACTAAAACTCCTAAAATACCCCAGTATATTTAGCTATTTATTTTAAAATAGGGTTCTAATTGTAATATTTTTATGAAATGATTTCATTCATTTCCCTCAATTTTAGTGTCAAACAAGGTTACTTACCTTCCATTCCTTTATTTTAAAAACATCCAAACATGGTTACTTAATTTCATTCAATTTCTTTCTTTTTCATTCATTTCCCTCACTTAAATACATTCAATTATATTTCATTCCCTTATGATCATTCCATACCATTATCTTATGAATTCCTAAACGAAGCCTAAAAGTTGAACAATTCACCTCTCTCTTTTGCCACCCTTTAAGCCTCTTTTCCTTTTCCTTTACATCTCTTCTCAAAATCCTAACTAGAGAAGTATTAATAGCCACCCGATGTTTAGTGGTGTCATTCTGCTTTGATTCTTTTCTTTCTTTTCTTGTTTCAAGGTAAGAGGGTTCACATTCCTGTTAGGATTAGTGCCCTAAAATCCTATTGTTTAATGCTATGTATGACATTATGTTATAAGTAATAAAGTTGTTTTATTATCTAAAATAATGGTAACATGAATATTTGGACATTATCATATAGTCCTTGAGATGCATAGTATGTGATTTAGTCATAGAAGATGTAAATCACAAGTTCTTTGTAAACTCAAAATCTTAGTTCGTAGTAGGTAATGAAATTGGACATTTCATCTACGAAGACTATAGCATGTCAACTAAGATTATTTGTCTTGTTCATGGAAGTGGAGACTTGTAGTTGATATGTTAATATGTTTTAAGTGTATAAGACATATTGAACTGGACCGTTGTGAGATTTATTATTCTATTAACGATTGTCAAATGAATAATAAACCTCACGACTTTTATTTACATAAAATCTCAATCCTGAGAGAATAGTGAACCCGATCATAAAATGTAGGTTGCTTTGATATATCAAGAGTGAGATCTAATATAACGGTCAAAACCTCAGCATGTTAGGCAACCACGTAGTGTTGAAGGAACACATATTCTCAAGATGGAATTCATAATCTCTTTATAGAGATATAAAATATTCCATTGAGATAAGTTTAATGAGTTAAGTTTAATGGGTTTGATTATTCAGAGTGTTAGGCCTAACCACTTTAGTAAAGAGTTACTAAAGTTTATATTTTATGAAATTGGATTTTATAAATATATATGAATAACTTACAGGATTAAATCGGATACTCAAGGATCAAGAGGTAGTAATCTTCAAGTGACAGTTATATATTATGACTTTGTATTACTACGAATATTTTCATGAAAAGGTTAAATGCTTAGATAATATGGTCTTGGGATATAATTTATTAATAAGACCTAGAGTGCAATTATATTTATATAGTGGTATTAAATATAATTAATGGTAACTTTGGACTTGTCAAGGGTCAACAAATAAGCCCAAAGCCTATTGGAGCTAGAGCTTTATTTGTCCCTTTTGGTCCCACTCCAAGCCACATACTAAAACCCAATTAGGCTGGTCCAAAAGGCTAACCCAGTTAGATAATTAGTTGTTTATTTAATAAGAGTTATTAAATAAAGTAACTACCAAGTGCAGTGAAAGAGATATATGTATGATTACAAGAGAAACATACAAATTTTCCAGGGCACTCTCTTATTCTCTTAAACAAGTACGTATAGAACTGATTGAGAGACCACGCATCTGGGGCATATGTGGAATTGGGGTGAAGATTAAAAGTCTTCCCAAGTTTGATCTTCATTTGTTTTTGAATTTCACTTCATCAAGCTACGCCTTCCTATTATTTGTTTCTAAAATGCAAATGTTCCATGTTTATCTCACATGAATAAAGTAGATCCATTTATTTCTGCTGCGTGTTTTGTATGAGAAACAAAACTGTGTTTTTCCAACAGTTCCCACGACTAACAATACTTAACTTTATAACATTTGTGGGAACTACTCTATTATTCTAATTTTGATTGTCCAAAAATACTGCCATTTAAAAGTTAACTAGCCTCATCACACGCACTTCGCGCGTGCAACGAGGCCTTTTATTTTTTATTTTTGGGTTTACACGTTTTACTCATTGTTTATTTTATTTTTTATTTCAACAAGAAGTTGTATTAGTACTTGACTACTAATGTGAGAGAGAAATGTGGAAGTGAGAAAAAAACAGTTTAGTGATAAAAAAAATGGTACGTTTGTGGAAAAAAATTCAGTTTTAATTTATATATTTTTTTAAAGAGAAGAAGTTGTATTAGTACTTGACAACTAACGTGAGAGAGAAATGTTGTAACATCCTAGCCCTTTAATATTTAAAAAAAAAAAAAAATTTATGTGGTTAGATTTTTGAGACCCCACGTGACCCAACCACCCTATAGGCTTCCCTAACACACAAATATCATCTCACACTCTCACTCTCTTGGCCGGTCAACAAGGGTCCTCTCCACTTGTTTTCTTTTTCATTTTCTCACAAATACAAACACTCCTCTTTCATTCTCTCATCCTCTTCCACCGGTGTACCTCCTTCACTACCATCTCCACCATCTTTTTTCCCGACAAGGTCACCAGAAAATCCTTAGGAACCTCTAAGCATCTTCATCCCTTTTATTTGTGGTAAAGATTTCTAATCTTTTTTGGTGGGTTTATATTCTTTTACTAGGGGCTTTCTTTCTTTAACTAAGTTTTGATAATGATACCCATGTGATTTATGAGCTTTGAAAGTGATATTCATGTGTTTATATGTATGGGTTTTGTATTGGTGAAATTATTTGATGAGTGGGTTTATAATTTTTACAACGGTGGCTATCTAAGTGGTAAAGATTTGGGGGGGGGGGGGGTGGCCTTTTAATGTGAAATAGATGGTGAATATAATTTTTATTGATTATTTGGGGCTAGTTAAATATTTAAATTGTTAGTCTTGGAGGATATTGTGATTTTTAGTATCATGGGTCTCTTGATGGTATTATACAAATCTTGTGGGAAGTAGTTATAAGGTGTTGAAGTTTTGGTGTTAGAAAGAATAATTATGAGTATAAATTGGAGTCTATGCCTTGTGAATTAATTTGTTGATAAACTTTGGAAGTGGAATACATTATTGACGAGTTTAAATACTAGGCTTGCCTAATCAAGTTTTTATTTGGCAATTCCTAATTTGTAGATAGATACAATTAGAAGCTTTATGCTTATGGTGATAGATTTGCTTAATATTGTTTAGGTTCTAGCTAATCTCCTTTGGACCTTGGAGAATTAGGCTTTTTACGGGTTGCAAGGTAAGTAGCTTTTAAATGAGATTTTTGGAAAATAACCATGTTGCATAAATGATGTTTTTCTTTTTGGGTCAAGCACATTTTGAAAAATTATTTATAGAACTATATTTTCTTAAAAAGTGTTGTGATGTGTCCCTACTATATATGATTATATGAAAGTGCATCATATTTGGTATTGCATTTGGGGAAATGCATGAATTGTAGACATGGAAAATATGAGCAACTTTGATAAAATCTTTTATAAGGAATTCATGGATTTTATGGTATATTGGAAAATTTAAAGGTGCTTATCTTGTCTTGTATTATTTGAGAAACTGATAGAAAATCTTGTTGACAAAGGATGAAGTTGAAAACCTTACAAACTTTATGGAAGTTTTGATTGTTTAAGGTTTTTTTGAAACTACCTAGATATAAACTATATATTTGAAAGTACATGTATTCTTGTGAGCTTTATGTTGTTTTAACTCTATGCCGTGTGTGTTTTCCCGGTGATCATCCGATTTGGTTTCTGGAGTCTTTGTAACAACAGAATTAGATCCAAGTTAGTGTCCTTTCACTTTGGATGACGTGTTCTTCCCTGCTACCCATGGGGAAGAGGTTCCTTGACTGTGTGTGGGTGAGGCTGCTGCCTATTGGGGGAGAGACAAAACCTTGAGGGTATAGGTGAGGCTGTTGCCCATGGGGCCAAGAGACTGCATACTAGAGTGGACAATATCATGCCAGTTGTGAATGGGTGGATCCCCTGATCGATCTATGTGGTAGTGTGGTTTCTTTGTGATAATTTACCTTATGTTAGATATTATGACTTTGGAAATTATATTGTTAGTACTCATAGATTATAGTATATAGTTTCATGGTAATTATTTTGAGAAACTTGTGTTCATTATTTAATCATTCTTGTCATACTATTATTGACAATGATCTTGTAGTATTCAATTAGAAATTTCCCAAATTAAAACATACTTTAGAAATTGTTCTTCATCATGAAACTTGCATTTCCCCTACTCCCATTAATTATAATACTTACTGGGTTTTGTCCCATCCCATTCTTTTGCAAAAATTTTCAGAGTAGGTAAATGATCGTTTTGAGACTTTTTTTTTTTATTTTTTTTTGTGGCTAGCAATAGTTAGACCAACTACTGATGGAGGCTGGACTTTTGGGATGGCGATATTTAGATGATGTATATCCTAGAGTAGGCTTGACTCATTCTTTTGTATATTATAGTGGTTATGACTTTATTTCCACTAATTGGATAAGTTAATGATATGTAATTATATTTATTCAGACCTCCATTCTTTTGTAGCCAATGCTCCTTGTAATTATTGCATAGAACTCTAACTTACTTTGGGAGTATCATTAATGAAATTTTTATGATAATTCTTGATGTTGGAACTTTGATAATGAATTTCATATTAAATTGTCAAAATGGAAAAATCAACAAGTACCTTTGAGATGTTTTTCTCATGCTTTGGACCCTTTTGGTTTTGGGGTGTGACCAATGTGGAGATGGGAGAAAAAATTGCTTTTTTATTTATTTTAAATTTAGCTAAAAAATAGGAGTTTTAAAATTATTTTACATGTCTAACCCTATGATTTAGGCCTTAGAAACAAATGAATTTGAGAGTATTTTGGGTACTAAATTAAGGATTCCAAATAGGAAAATGATCAGCAACTTGCTACTTCCAAATAAAATTGTTAATAATAAATGGGGGGCTCATTTCAAAATTTTATATACTTTTCAACAAAACCTTAGATAAAGTTCACATAAAATGTTAGACATTCTAAATTGTTTATATAAAATGAAATGGGTATGAGGTAAATCTGGTTTTCAATCAATTTTTATTTATTTTTTTAATATTCTTGGTTGAAAGCTCAAATATTGTGAAACACTATAGGTTGTTTTGATCCCCCAATTTTTATTATAGCTTGATTAATTTTATGCTTAACACACTTGATGCGGAATACATATGATTAGTAAATTAATCAATCAAACCATTCAACAATTGCATGGTAGCAAATTAATCAATCGATGCATTCAACAATTGCATGGATGAACAAATAAGTGCAATGCTAAAATGGAAAGGGCAATGGGTAAAAGGATAGCAAACCCAAGATAACACGGTGATGTGTGTTATTGAAGAGAAAACCCAAAAACTCGGCAAAAAACCTCTCTGCAACCCTCCAAGTCGAAATGATCTTCTAGTGAATGGGTTGGAGTACAAGGATACCAAAAAGATCCTCCAAGCCTAATCTACCCAAAGTACTTGAGCCCTCCAAGCTCCAGCTACCAACGGACTTCTCGGAGTCTTGTCTTCACTAGTTATCCGGATCCCGCAATACCACCTAATTGCACGGCCAAGCCTTACCGGCTTATTTTGGCAAATACCCAATGCTTCCCAAGCTCCAAAATACTCTTTACACTCTGAATAGGTATGGGTTCTGTTTAGGTACAAATCTCCTCTCAAGGTATGACAATGGGAGAAAGGAGGCCAGGCAGAGAGTTTTGCAAGTCACTTGCGGGTTGGCCAAGTTGTGAAGTGACTTGCGAAATTCAACTTCGCAAAAGACTGTTCGGATTCCAGCATGTGCTTCTCACGTGACCTTTCATAGGTTGTTCACTCGCAAGTCAATCACGAGCAAGTCGTGAGATCAACTATCTTGAGCAATCTTCACTAACTTAATACTAAATCCATTACAAATAAATCTCACAAAATACAAGGAAATGAATTAATGAAATTACAACATATTTTGTTATGGAATAAAGTCAACATAAATGTTATGTGAAAAAACTATAACTTAACATTGTTGTATGATTTTTAAATTTATAATTAAAAAATAAATTTGGATTACTCATTAGAGAGAGAGAGAGAGAGAGAGAGAGATAGAGAGAGAGATTATTTGTGTGAGTGCTAAATAAGAAAGAATTTTTATTATTTGTATTGTAATTACCGATTAGAATGTTAATCAAACATAGAAAAATATATCAATTAATCTATATATAAAAAGTGCGAATGCGCAAACAGTGATTGTGTACAGTGCTTTGGTTTGTTCAACCCGCAATGTTCATCAGGCTTTTTTTTTTTTTTTCTTCACCGGTATTGTTTGTGCTTTTTTGTCTTTTCTTTTAAATATTTATTATTTATATGTGCATATACAGTTACACCAACTTAACAAATTCTTACAATATTTTCACAATTATTTGACAATCTGCACTATTCATTGGCCTTTTTTTTTCCCACAGTACGCCGGTTTTGCTTGTGCTCTTTTTGTCTTTTCTTTTAAATATTTATATGTGCATACACAGTTATACTGACACAACACATTCTTACAATATTTTCACAATTATTGAGGTGTCAATTTTTTAAAAGTCAAAATAAAATAATAAAATAAGAAACTGAGAATTACTACCATTTAAAACTCAAAATACGTGAAGAAAATTTTTGGGATGTTAAAATTTAGTGGGAGTATTTTACACATTACACAAATATTTTAAGAATCATAAGCTTTCATTAGGGTTTCACTGAGAGAATAACAATATGACATATTTGCTATTTTCCAAAATATTAAGGGAAAAATTGTTTGATTTTAAAGTTTAAGGAGTAATGCTATGTCCATAATATTTTCACAACAAATTTTATGTGGTAAGGTATTTTTGATGGATAAAAAAGTGATATCAGTAGGGGGCTTAGTTTAAAACCAATAACAACTTATCATTTAGAATTTGTTCTAAACATGTTATGGATGTAGCATTTCTCTCAAATAAAATTAAAAAATATATATTTATTTGGATCCTAAAATTGAAGGTACTGTGAAAATATTATGATATTTTGTTGTATTCTTAGACTTCTTTTTTAGTGTGTAGTCAAATTGGATGAGCCAAATATTACGGTTTCACACACAATTTTCTTGTGTTGTCATTTTGTTTGTTTTTTTAATGCATAATTTTAAAACCATTAATAAAATTTTCACCAAAAATTCGCGGCTTGCCCTGGCGACTGACGGGCGACTTGATCTAGTCGCGAAAAACGCGTGTTTTGCGCATATTGGGCGGTTTTTTAAAATCATTTTGGTTTTCCCTCGAATTTTTGTGACTTTTCATTATCTTCCTTACCTGAAACACTCTTAAACTCACTGTGTCACTCTCGAACAAACCTCCATTTTTACATCTCTTCAACTCCAAATCTTCAAGAAAAAGGTATGCGTCTTCTCTTTTTCTCTGCATTCTTCATGTTCTGAGTCTTGTTTACTTAAATATGTGAGTTGTTGGTTTGATTTGAGATATTTGCTGTTTCGGTGATAGTTTGGATGAATGTGTGTTGTGTTTGGAATTTTGTTTGGGTTTTGTTGATTAGGCTTTTTGGACTTTATTCTCTTGCTTTCATGATTGATATTGACTGAGTGTGTCTATTGATCTGTGTGGTGGTTGAATCTCATACCTATTGTGTTATGATTTTTTTGTTTTAAAATTGTTGTGTTTAGATGGTTGGAATATCTATTTAATTTGTTTATGGTTATCATGAGTGTTGCTTCTGTATTGTGGATACTGTCTGCTATGTGTTGGTTTGAACACTTCACACTCTTCTTGACATATATCATAGTCTTTTGCCCCCTTTTTGGTTGAATGTGTTTTTACTCTGATTGTGGGGTACTTTTGGCTCTTTACACTTTATTACTGCATGTTAAAGTATATGTTTGGTATTGTCCCCTAAAGCTTTCATATTTAAGGTGTTGTGCTCTTTGATCATTGATATCTCTATGTGTTAGGCATTAGTATGAGATATCTCTTTCAATGACTCTTTTTAAGCTGAATATGGTCTCAGTGTTGGCTTGATCTTCTGTTCTTCTCTATACCACTAACCTGTTACTAATGGTTATGTTCATCTATTATGCTTTGATGTTGTGGCCTCTTCTGCTTGTTTACAGATGGCTCCCACACCTACAAAGAAGAAGACTCCTGCTAAGAAGGCTGACAAAAGGTTGAAAATGGACCATAACCTATTTAGGTCTGTTCAACACTTTGAAAGATACAAAGATTCTTTCTTGAAGGGAACCATTATTCAGGAAAGGTTTGTAGACTTAGGGGACTTGAAGGACACCTTCATTCCAGATTGTTTTGAGGGCAGAGGATGGGATAAGTTACTGAGTGACCTACCTGTAGTTTGCGAGCCTTTAATAAGGGAATTATATGCCAATGCTGTTATACGGGAGGATGAGCTGAATTGCTGGATTAGAGGACATGAGTTCACCCTAGATGCACATGATATTGATGAGGTTCTAGGGCTTGAGGGTTTAGAGGATCATGATTTCATCAATTACAAGGATAGGATGTTATCTATAGAAACTGTTCAGAATCGGATTGGTGGTGTTAAAGAGGGGAGATGTCTCAACACTAATGCCTTCTCTGTTGACATGAGGTCTCTGACCACCATCATGATGTTTGAAAGCTCGAAAATGTGTCAAAAACACAAGAGCTGTTTAGACCCCCAAATTAAAGTTACAGCTTGGTTGATTTTACACTAACTTAATACTAAGTGCGGAATAATGTAAACACAAGCGTATAAGCAAGACAACTACTCTAATCCATATTTAAAGCAACACAGTAGTAAAAATGAAATGAACAAGAGTAGGGAAGAGAGATGCAAACAGAGATAACACCAAGATATGTTATCGAAGAGGAAACCGAAGAACTCGGTGAAAAACCTCTTCGCCGCCTTCGAAGCGGAAATCGATCCACATGACAATTAGTTGGGATACATGGGTTAGCAAGAGACCCTCCAAGCCTAATCTACCCGATGTACCTAAGCCCTCCAAGCTCCTACTTCAACAAGACTTCTCGGAACCGTGTCTTGTCTAATTCTTCGGATCCCGCAACAAGCTCCATGTTGCATCTGCCATCCTTGGCTTCTTCCAATACTTCCCAGTAGCACCAAAACTTCACTTGACACTTTGAAAGGGTGTGGTAAGTGTTTGGGCTATCAACCTTTCAATGGTATGGAAATGGAGAGGTAGGAGATGAGGAAATTCCTAAAATAAATGTGTAGAGGATTGTGGGTATAACAATCTCTAACTCTCAAGGTGTTTGGCTAGGGTTTTCTCTCAGAAGCTCTCCTTTACATTTGTGGGTAATGTGGGTATAAATAGTGTAGACACAGATAGTGTGTATCAGATTGGACAGGCTGGCAGAACAGAATGCCTCGCAGGTGTCTCGCGGGAAGGCCTTATCCATGAGATACTCGCGAGACACAGCTGTCTCCATTTGGCCTGACTCTTCGCATTCCAGCATGTGCAGGGCACATGATATACTTCGCGGGATGCTAAGTTGCGAGAAACCTGTGAAACCTTCTTCAGTCTTCACACCACTCTCTCTATCACACAACCCTTACAATGAAATCCCACAATAAATACAGGGTACAACAGATTGAATATAATTACAATCAAATTTGGCACGGAATATAAGCCAACAAAACATATAGTTGTAAATAACAACTTTACAATCTCCCTTTTTCGCTATTCCGTGACGAAACCCCTAAAACAGACTCTAGACTTAAACGTGAGTTTGGGAACAGTGGCAAAACTCACTCACACCTAATCTAGAAGCTGTGAAGCACTTGCAAGTATATACCTGTTACCTGAAACACTTGCACACAAACAAAACTTTCATTAAGCTTATGACAAGTTAAACACAAGATACGTACATGAGCAAGTAAAGTGCGATCAAGTTAGTAAGCACATCATAACATGTAAGCATATCTTGATCAAACAAAAACAGTCATCAAAGAATGACTACAATGAACATTTAGCATGTAAATGCTCATCCGAACACGCAATGCAATAAAGAACAATCCCTAGGATCAATTGCATGTCCAACACTCAACCAATGCAAAATACACGAAGTACTTGCATCTAGGATAAAAAATCCTACTAGGGCACAAGAGTGAGGTACTTAAGACATAATAGCAATATCTTAAAAGTGCAAAAAAATGCTACAAAGCATAGAGGTAAACACAAAATACTGAAATTAAACAGAAATAAAAGAACAGAGTGTTTGAGCTTTAAACAGAAGTAGTAACAGTAAAAACTGTAAACAAAATAAAAAATGAACCGTCTATGAACTAATAACCAATGTTTATAAGTCTAAAACTATGCTCCCCCTAACACTGTGCAAGCTCTTCCGCAGCTCCCCCTCAAAATTTTCTCCCCCTTTTTGACCGATATGGCCAAAGAGGCTAGAACTGATCAGACTCTGAATTTGAACCATGCATCAAGGACAAGTCACTGATCTGGGAAGATAACGCAGTGATCTGTCCCTGGATGTATGCAAATTGGTTTACGGTGTGCTGCACATGGGAGTCAAGAACTGAAGACATCTGGTCCATCTTAGCTAGTAGAAGATCAAGTCTGTCTACGCCTCGTGCTGGTGTAGAAGATGATGGTTGTGCTGCAGTCTCTGGAGCAGAAGTGAACCTATTAATCTCCTCCTTTGTATGTCCTTCCTCCTGCTCAACTCATGGTTGTGGTATGGTATGCACACCAGTCTTGGATCCCTTGATATGTGTGGTGCTCCTAGTCAATGTATGGGCACCAATGGGGTAGTCCCTCTGAACTATTGTGAGGCCACTGGGAAGTTTGAGCTTTGCCGTAGCAATTAATCCCATAATCAGAGAAGGAAAGGGCATTACAGTCCTTGAATTTTGCTTCGTAATGCTCTTTTTCAGCACGTGGATGATATGGCCACAAATGTCTATTTCCTTATGGGTAAAGAGATCATACAGGAATCTTGTTCTTGGAGCTGATAGTGTGGTGAGGTTGGTGACCGGATACAAATTATGAATCATCACATAACTCAATGTCCTCATCTCCGGAGAAAATTTGATTGTGTTCATGGATGATTTCTTCGGTTCACCGCCAAGTACTTTAATCATCTCATAAATAGAGCCCAACTTGTCCTCATATGCCACTGTAATTGGCTGAGAGGGAGGACGAACTTCCAAAAAATCTTGGATGATCTCTCTTGTAATCACAAATTCTTTGTGCCTTACCCAGCACTCGATACGATCTCCGTCGACAGCAACATTTGAGAAAAACTCCTTGATTATCTCGGAATAAAAAACCCCAACCGGGTTCAACAGCTTGGTCCAAGTCCTTTCTTTAAACACCTCGGGGATGAAGGTGTCCTAAAGGGTTTCTAGCTAAACCACCCTTTCCATGATAATGGTTGCTCTCTTGTAGCAATCATTGTACTTCATGTCAGCATCAGCAGACTTGAAGTTGTCTGAATCAGTGCGAGGACGTTTTGTGGTTTTCTTGGTCGTAGAATGTTTAGTAGGAGACATCTACACAATTGAGCATAGAACATACAGAAACATGTGCAAAAACACAAAACAAAACACAAGAAACTTGATTAGATTCACGTTAGTTCAAAGCAAGGTAAAATAACTTAAAACAAAGTACAACTAACTCAAAACAGCATGCTAAAACAATCAAACCAAGAACACACAGACACAATGCATGAAGATAAGTAGGTGTGCATGTATGTGCAGCATGTGTGCGTGTGCTGATGCATGAGGGTGTGCCTAAAGGGTGCCTAGGATGTACATGGCATGGCATTGAGGCACAAACTGAACAAAGTGTGTAAAACACACACAAGGTGATCAAAATATGATTCATAGGATCAAACAAGACCAACACCAAAGATTGGAACTCAGTTGAGTCCAATACAATACAGAAATGTCACTTAGACAATTTGTCAAACACATGACATGCAACAGTGCAAAACATATATGAAAAATGCATGAACACAATGAAAATCTACCTCAATACATGTTAAAATTGCCACAAGGGGCAAACACGGATGCAAAAACAGCAAAAAGGACTCAGCCCAAACAAAGAATTTGAAAAAAAATCACAGAAAATAAAAACCCAACCCAATTTTCGAAAATTCCCAATTTTCAAAACCCTAAGCCCAAAATCTGCATAATTCGAAAATAAAAGATGAAAAAAGTGTAAGAAATACATACCTTGAAGGGATTGAGCAGAAATCTTGCTTGAAAATGATGGGGTTTGAATGAAATAGTGATTTGGGTTGAAAATGGTTCGAGAGAGCTATGCGAGGGAAATGAGAAAGTTTTGAAAAACTGTCACATCTGCTACATAAAAACTGAAAACACGTTTTTTGCGGGTTAGGTAGTAGCGATGTAGTTGCGAGACAGTCGCGAGAAGGACATCTGATGCACAAAAACTTTCACGAGAAGCTTGAAGTCGTGAGACAGTAGTGAGACAGTCGTGATAGCTTCTATCTGATTTTTGGAAAAATTCAGTTTTAGCCAAACAGCATTTCGCGAGAAGCTGTTGGTCGCAAAGCAGTCGCGAGACAGTCGCGAGAGTTTCTGTGTAAAGTGATGAAACATTTATTTCCCTCATGCTCATTTCGCGGGAAGCTCTAAGTCGCGAGATTCTCGCGAAACACCCTCTGAACTAGTTTTGAAGAAAAACACAAAAGTGTATTTTGAACAAAAACAAAGAACACGAAAGAATAAAATCACTTTAAAAAACAAATAAAACACTCAAAAATCTTTTTGGGTTTGATCATCAAAGATTTGAGCATACACATCACATTTGAACATGTACAATCACACAAATGAGATGAGCATTCATTGAATCAAAGTCTTGTGTGTTGTGGGTGAGTATCAAGTGTGAAATAGTCCTTAGACCAGAGTGAAGCTTCAATGATCAATTCAATTAAGTCATACACAACTGATACTAGGTCAAGTGGTCTTTCTCAATTATAGAAATGAACATATATGACCGCCCACAAATTGATTACACAACTTAGAAGCTTTTCATTTGGCTTCTGCATAAATCATAACATTTGATCCTTTTTGGATAACACATCTCTTTTTGAGATTGGTGCTTGAAATTTTTGATATTTCAACATTGAGAGTTAGCCTTTGGCTTTTTGAGCACCATACATTTCAAAAACAAAAGTCGCTTTTCCTTTTTCCTAGTCAAATGCTAGTATGTGCGATAGGCTTTTGCAGCTCGATATCTCTTTTCATTTGGAGATTTACATTTGGTGAGCTCTTTTGCAAAACATAAAAAATAAAGTAGGAAGATATATAGGAACAAGTCTATGCAAGTATCAAGACCATCAAGACTATTGACCAATCATTCATGACAAGCTTGAAGATCTATTTACAACAATCACACATAGTTTTCAAGATATCTCCCACACAGATAAATGTGCATATAAAAACAAGCTAAGCTCGTAAATGCACTATGCCATTAGTACGAGGGTACTAGGCCAAACTCACATGAGATATGCACAAAACAAGTGATCAAACTTTTTGGAGATTTTTCAACTTTTTATGGGTTTTTGAATTTTCGAACACACCCAAAAATAGAACACAAGCAAAAACAAAGCAAAAAACTTGTAAAAGAAACATGATCGAATGAAACATGTGAAACCAAAACAACAAGTATGCAACAAAAAGCACAATTCACACACGAGATAGAGTTTAAGGAATGATACCGACACCGATGGTCTTACGCAAAGATTCAAACTTTGGACCATCAAGAGGTTTAGTAAATATGTCTGCCTTTTAGTTGTCAGTGGTGATGAACTCCAAATATACAGTTTTTTCCTCCACCAAATCTCGAATGAAGTGGTACCGGATCTCGGTATGCTTTGATTTCGAGTGTTGGACTGGATTTTTTGATAAATTTACGGCACTTGTGTTATCACAGAACACACACATAGTGTCTTGAGTGATTCTATAATCATGTAGAAGCTTCTTCATACATAATAATTGTGCACAATAACTTGCCGCTACAATGTATTCAGCTTCAGCCGTTGAAAGAGAGACTGAATTCTTCTTTTTGCTCATCCATGACACCAAGTTATTTCCAAGATAAAAACACCCACCAGAAGGCTAAAATTCTTCTTTTGGCTTCAGCCGTTGAAAGAGAGACTGAATTCTTCTTTTGGTCCCACTCCAAGCCACACACTAAAGCCCAATTGGAAAGGCCCAAAAGGTTAGCCCAATTAGATAATCAGTTATGTAGAGAGAAACATACAGAATTTGATCTACAATGAATGAAATGGAATGTATGTGAGGAAGAGACACTCTTTGATTCTCTCTAGATCATACACACATAACTGATTGGAGACCACACTTCTTGGGCATCAAGTGGAATTGGAGTGAAGATTAAAAGTATTCCCAAGTGCTTCTGATTTTCGGTTTTGAATTTCACCATACCAAGGTACACTTTCTTGATCTTATATTCTGAAACTTACATAGTACATGTTATCGATTGCGTATGAAGTAGATCCGTTTAATTCTTCCGCTACGCATGTTATTTTCCATCAGATATATATATCCTATATGATTAGTTGGTACTGAATTTGTGGAGTTATTAGGGCTTTTGTTTCCTTATTATGTCAGAAATTTGTATGCGGCTCATGTTCATAACTTAAGTGTTACAAATAGTGATTATTATAATGTTAATAGGATTTGGATTTATAAATAAATAAATAAATAAAAATTCAATTACTTTAGTCCAGATTTCACCACCTTTATGTTTTCTAATTTCTAGATATCCATCTTAGAAATGATTCTTGTTTCTTCGGATTGTTGGAAATATGCATGTACGCAGCGGAAAATTAACGGATCTACTTCATTCAGAATTGATAACATGCATTATGTAAGTTTCAAAATATAGAACAAGAGAGTGTACCTTGGTGCAGTGAATTTAAAAAACAAAGATCAGAAGTTCTCAAGCGCACTTTCAATATTCACTCCAATTCCACTAACGCCCAAGATGAGTGGTCTCTCAATCAGTTTTCAAGGGAGAATAATCGAGTGGCTTCACTTACACATACACACCATTTCACAATGGTGTCTCCCTTTTTTCTCTTCTTGAAAAATTCTGTATGTGTCTCTCTTTATATTTAACTGATTATCTAATTAGGCTGGCCTATTAGGCCTTCCAATTGGGCTTTAATAAGTGGCTTGGAGTGGGATCAAAAGGGACCAATAAGATACTAGCTCCAATGGGCCTTGAGCTTTTCTATAAACTCTTGACAAGTCCAAAGTTACCATTAATTATATTTAATACCACTATATAAATATAATTGCACTCTAGGTCTTATTAATAAATTATATCCCAAGACTTTATTATGCGTGCAACCCCTTCATAAAATATTCGTAGTAATACAAAGTCCTGAAAATAGAATGCCACTTTGTAAATTGCTACATCTTAATCCTTGAGTACCCAGTTTAATCCTTTCAGTTATTCATTATATATTTTTGAAATTCAATTTCATAAATATATACTTTAGTAACTATTTACTAAAGTAGTTAGGCCTAACATCCTGAATAACAAACCCATTAAACTTATCTCAAGAGAATATTTTGTATCTCCGTTAAGAGATTATGAATTCCATCTTGAGAATATATGTTCCATCAACACTAAATGTGGCTGCCCAACATATTGAGATTTTTGACCATTACGTTTGATCTCACTCCTGATATATCAAAGCAACCTACACTTCATGATCAGGTCCATTATCCTCTCAGGATTAAGAGTTAATGTAAATATAAGTCGTGAGATTTATTATTCAATTGACAGTCTTTAGGAGAATAATAAATCTCACAGCGGTCCAATTCAATATGTCATAACTCTTGAAACGTATCAACATATCAACTAGAAGTCACTACTTCCATGATCAAGACAAATAATCTTAGTTGACATGTTATAGTCTTCGCAAATGAAATGCCTAATTTCATCACCGACTACGAACTAAAATTCTGAGTTTATAAAGAACTTGTGATTTATATCTTCTATGACTTTTCACATAAATCACATACTATGCATCTCATGGACTATATGATAATGATTGAATATTCATGTTACCATTATTTTAGATAATAATAAAAGAACTTTATTAATTACAATATTAAGTCATACATCATGTCATACATAATATCATACATAGCATCATACAATAGGATTCTAGGGCACTAATCCCAACAATCTCCCACTTGCCCTAAAGACTATTGTGCACTAATCTAACTCCCATTCCCTCCAAATGCGACTCGAAAGTCCTTTGAGGCAAGGCTTTGGTAAAGAGATCTACTAGATTATTTTCACTTTCAATCTTTGCAACCACTACATCTCCACGAGCAATGATGTCTCGAATGATGTGATATTTTCTCTCAATGTGCTTTCCTTTCTTGTGATTCCTTGAATCTTTTGATTGTGTAACTACACCACTATTGTCGCAAAACAATGTGATGGGAACTTGTTCCATTCTCATTACACCAAGGTCAAAAAGGAATTTCTTGAGCCATACAACTTCTTTTGCTGCTTCACAAGCAGCATCATATTCTGCTAAAATGATGGAGTCTGCAATACAAGATTGCTTGACACTCCTCCAAGTTATGGCTCCACCTTCCAAGGTGAAAACACATCCTGATGTGGACTTTCTGAAATCTAGATCCGATTGAAAGTCTGAATCTGTATAGCCAATGGGAATCAAATCCTCACAACGATAAACAAGCATATAATCTCTCGTTCTCCGTAGATACTTGAGAATATGCTTTACTGCTTGCCAATGTTTTGATCCTAGATTTGATTGATATCGGCTGACCATGCCAACTGAATAACAAATATCTGGTCTAGTACAAAGCATGGCATACATGAGACTTCTTACTGCTGAAGCATAAGGAACTTGTCTCATCATATCTTCTTCCTCTTGAGTCTTAGGCCTTTGGTCATCAGACAGAGGAACTCCATGTCTAAAAGGAAGCAATCATTTCTTGTAGTTTTGCATGCTAAACCGTTTTAGGACCTTATCTATATATCCAGCTTGTGATAAGCCTAACATCTTATTTTTGCGATCTTGCCAAAGCTTGATCCCTAGAATAAAGTTAGCCTCACCCAAGTCCTTCATATCAAATTGGCTTGACAGCCAAACCTTTACGGATGACATTACCCCTACATCATTTCCAATGAGTAGAATATCATCAACATAAAGCACTAGGAACATTACTACTTTATCTCGATGTCTCTTGTACACATATGGTTCATCAAGATTTTGTTCAAAACCAAATGACTTGATTGCTTGATCAAATCTGATGTTCCATGACCTAGATGCTTGTTTAAGTCCATAAATGGACCATTTCAACTTGCATACCGTATGCTCTTGGTTCTTTGCTATGAAACCTTCTGGTTGCATCATATTGATTTCTTCTTTAAGATTTCCATTAAGAAAGGGAGTCTTGACATCCATTTGCCAAATCTCATAATCATAATGAGCAGCAATGGATAAGAGAATTCTGATAGATTTAAGCATTGCTACTGGTGAAAAGGTTTCTTCATAATCAATACCTTCTTTTGTGTATACCCTTTCGCCACTAGCCTTGCTTTAAAGGTTTCAACCTTTCCATCTATCCCTCTCTTCCTCTTGTAAACCCATTTGCAACCAACAGGTTTAATGCCGTTAGGCGCCTTTACAAGATCCCAAACTTGATTGGAATACATTGAATCTAATTCAGATTTCATAGCTTTGACCCAATGATGTGCATCTATATCATTCATTGCTTCATCATAAGTGTAAGGATCAGTTTCGACCTCTTCTGAGATAGCTTCATAAGTTTCTCCCAGACCTATAAATCTTATAGGTGGCCTAACAATCCTCCCACTACGACGAGGCACCTGTGTACTAGACATCTCATGAGTAGTATCTTGTGGTGTATCCAATACAACCACATCATCCCTAGTTTCATCTATTGGTTGTTCAACTACAGGTTCATTCATTTCAGCAAATACAACTCTACTTCTAGGAGTAAAATTATTCATATAGTCATTTTCCAAGAATTTAGCATTTGTACTAACAAAAACTTTGTTATCCTTACGACTATAGAATAAATAACCCCTAGTTTCTTTTGGATAACCTACAAGCAAACACACTTCTGATTTTGGTTCCAATTTATCAGGCTTCCCTTTTAACACATGTGCAGGACAACCCCAAATGTGGAGATATTTCATACTAGGCTTACGCCCACTCCACAACTCCATGGGTGTTTTGGGAACAGATTTTGATGGAACTAAATTCAAAAGATGTATTGCTATATTTAAGGCATAACCCCAAAAAGAAATTGGTAAAGTTGAGTAACTCATTATAGATCTAACCATTTCTAAAAGAGTCCTATTCCTTCTTTCTGCTACACCATTTTGTTGGGGAGTTCCAGGTGCAGTCAATTGGGATACAATCTCATTTTGAGTTAAGTAATCCTTGAAATCCCCAAGAAGGTATTCGCCACCATGATCAGATCGAATGGCTTTTATGCGCTTACCTAATTGATTCTCAACTTTAGCCCTAAACTCTTTGAACTTTTCAAAGGCTTCGGACTTCCGTTTCATTAGGTACACATAACCATATCTTGAGTAATCATCAGTAAAAGTGATGAAGTACTCATAACCTCTTTTTGCTTAGGTTGACATAGGACCACAAACATCCGTATGAACTAATTCAAGCAACTCTTGGGCTTTTCTACCTTTTGCATTAAAAGGTCGTTTGGTCATTTTGCCCTCCAAACAAGATTCACAAACTGAAAATTTATCAAAGTCCAATGGCTCTAAGAGTCCATCTTTGATCAGTCTTTGAATTCTGTTTGGATTAATATGACCCAAACGCAAGTGCCAAATATAAGCATCATTAGTAGAAGGAAACTTTATCTTTAATGATTTTACATGAGAGTCATTACCTAATTCAAAATTATATAATTCATGCTTATCATGAGTTAAAATATAAAGACCATCCACAATATTGCCAGAATAGATAAACATTTTATCCTTCTTTATTACAACATCATCTTTAAGGATAACACAATATCCATGTTTACCCAAATAAGTTGCAGAAATTAAATTCCTACGACCATTAGGTACATACAAACAGTCATCTAATATTAAAACCCCTGACTCAAAACATAAATTATAAACACCAACGGCTACAACCGGAATCCTGCTCCCATCAGCCAAAGTAAGAAACAATTCTCCTTCATTAAGTTTTCTGGTCTCCTGGAACCCCTGCAAAGAATTACAGATATAATTAGTACAACTTAAATCCACACACCAGGAATCTGTGGGATTTTGTACTAAACATATTTCAAGGAGGAATGAACTATTCATACCCTTATTATCGGTAGCCTTGAATTTTGGACAATTCCTCTTCCAATGTCCTTTCTCACCACAATGGAAACATTTTCCTTTGAGCTTCTTTCCTTTCTCAGCAACCCCTAAGATAGTTTGTTTACCCTCTTGCTTGGTGAAGTCCTTCTTCTTCCTCTTACCCTTGCCTTTTTGACTTAGGTTGAGTAGAAGATGCACCCACATTGGCTTCAACATTAAACGTACTAAGAATGCCTTCCGCTGCTACCAACTCCTTCATTAATTCAGAAAAAGAATAAATCTTTTTGGTCATATTATAATTGAGTCTGAATTCCTTGAATGATTCCGGTAGTGACTGGAGTATCATATCTACTTGGGATTCTCCATCAATATCGGCACCTAAAACCTCCAATGTATTCAGATTAGAGATCATTGTAAGACAATGCTCCCTTTCTGAACTATCTTCAGCCATTTTGGTATTATAAATTTGCCTCATGGTTTCTTGCCTTGTAGAACGGCCTTGCTCACCAAACATCTCCTTCAGACTTAGCATAATGTCTGAAGCTAGTTTTACATCCTGCATTTGATGCTGTAGAACATTTGAGATAGATGCTAGGATGTAGCACTTGGCCATCTCATTAGAATTCTACCAATGATCATATTGTCGTTTTTCCTCAAGAGGAGCATCTAATGAAGGAAAGCTAGGACATGGTTTAGTAAGTGTATTTGTGCTGTTCAGCAGTGAGAACTATGTCCAAATTTCTTTTTCAGTCAGTATAGTTGGATCCAATCAGTTTGTTTTGATTAAGAATAGTAACAAGTGGGCTAAATGATGCCATGTTCAAATCTGAAAATAATAAACATGAATATTATAAGTAAATTGGACATTATCAATTTAGTATATAAACATATAGTATGGAACCTTAATAAAACCATAATATAATACATGCAACGACAACCCAATCCCTCAATTAATATTCCTCGAAATCGAGGTCATATCAATCACTATGATTAAACGAGAATTATTCTCATTATTAATGCTATCATGGTAACTCTTACCAAACAAAAATAATTTGTTGCTTTTCCTTCAGCCTCTAAGTAATAATGACATAGCTCTGAAGGGAGGTTAACATTTTACTTAGTCTAGTGTACAACATTGCCTAGAATCAATGTGAGTCACCAAGTAACTCCAGGGAAGCATGGTCGTTCTCAATGTAAACACACTTTATCCATCATTAAGAAGTTTAACCTGTAGTACTATGAATTACACACCCTTCGAAGGGAGCAAGGCATATACGCCAAGGCGAGGTGCTTAATCACACTACTATAGCCGACAATGGAGGCCGTGAGATGCAACTCTTGTATCTCTCTCCCACTAGATGCTTTAAAAGAAAGGTTTTTAATTTTTTAATACACACATAAACTAATTACATATAGACTTGCTCTTTATACATGTAATAAACAGGTGTCAGAATTTTTGGCGACTTGCCTAGTCGCGAGACTCCAGTCACGAGTTTTGGCTACTTGTTCTGGTGACTCGCCCAGTCGCGAGACCTCAGTCGTGAGTTCATCCAGAAGTTCTCGCGACTCACTTGCAACTCGTTGGTCGCGAAAACGCCCAAAAATAGCCGTTTTTCTGTTTAACTATTTTTGACGTTTCTTGGTGAACAAAACACATTCTTAATGATAAAAAACGATGAGATTAAGATTAAAACTTGAATTTCATTGATGTTAAAGTGTTAAAATTCAATTTTACATGGTTAAAATCAAACTTAAACAACATCATAACATCAAAATCAGTTTTAATCAAACAATAGTTTGAAAAACTATAATATGCAGAAAAATGACTGCATAATTTTCACAACTATGAAAATAGTTTTCTTTAATTCTAAAACTCACAAAACATATTATAAAGATTCGAAAATGAAGACCACTCTGATACCAATTGTTGGAAATATACATGTACGCAACGAAAAATTAACCGATCTACGTCATTCAGAATTGATAACATGCATTATGTAAGTTTCAAAATATAGAACAAGAGAATGTACCTTGGTGCAATGAATTTAAAAAACAAAGATCAAAAGTTCTCAGGAACACTTTCAATCTTCACTTCAATTCCACTAACGCCCAAGATGTGTGGTCTCTCAATCAGTTTCCAAGGGAGAATAATCAAGTGGCTTCACTCACACATACACACCATTTCACAATGGTGTCTCTCTTTTTTCTCTTCTTGAAAAATTATGTATGTGTCTCTCTTTATATTTAACTGATTATCTAATTGGGCTGGCCTATTGGGCCTTCCAATTGGGCTTTAATATATGGCTTGGAGTGGGACCAAAAGGGACCAACAAAACACTAGCTCCAATGGGCCTTGGGCTTTTCTGTCAACTCTTGACAAGTCCAAAGTTACCATTAATTATATTTAATACCACTATATAAATATAATTTCACTCTAGGCCTTATTAATAAATTATATCCCAATACTTTATTATGCATACAACCCCTTCATAAAATATTCGTAGTAATACAAAGTCATGGAATGAGACTGCCACTTTGTAAATTACTACATCTTAATTCTTGAGTACCCGGTTTACTCCTTTAAGTTATTCATGAATGTTCAAATAGCGTTGAAAACACTATTAACGTTTAGACCCTCAAATTACAAAATATCAATTCAAGCTTATAATTAAACAATAAATGTGCGGAACATGAACATAAGCTAATAACAGAATTGATAAACAATTTAAACCAATTTAAAATCACATCCACATCAGAAATTAAACGGTAAAGATTAAGGGAAGAGAGATGCAAACACAAAGACAACACGGCGATGTGTTATCGAAGAGGAAACCGAAGCCCTCGGCGTAAAACCTCTCCGCCGCCCTCTAAGCGGTCAATAATCCACTAAAAAATGAAGTTGAGATATATGACAAGCAATAGACCCTCCAAGCCTAATCTACCCAGTGTACCTAAGTCCTCCAAGCTTCTTGCTCCAACGAGGTTGCGTCGAACCTTTTTCTTCTCTAGCTTACCAGATTCCGCTATAGCCCATAGCATCAACCAATAACCATTGGTTCCTTCCAAACTACTTCCCTAAGCACCAAAAGACCTTCTCACAGATGTGGGTTTGGTGAGAAAAGGATTTGGTCAAGAACCTCTCAAGGATGTAACAATGGAGAGGGTGAGAGTAGAGGAATTTGAAGAGTCTCTATGTGAAGATTGTGGATGAATCAATCTTGTTTTTCTCTAGGGTTTCTCTCTCAAAATTCTCTCTGGAAGCTCTCTACATTTCGTGGGTTTAAGGGGTATTTATACTTGGGTGAGAAAGGAATGCGAAGAGTCAGTTTTTCCCAAACAGGGCTAGTTGGCGGCTTGGCCTCGCAACTTGACTGAGTCACGAGTTTAAGCCGCGAGATAACAAAACGGCCAGGGTGGACCTTTTGTCCTATAGTGCACCAGTTGGCATGACTGTTCATCTTCTCGCATGCTTCACTCGTGTGCTGCAGTTGGCGGCTTGCCAGTCGCGAGTCAGCCGCGAATCCCTGCATCCTTGCACAAACTTGAGCATTTCTTCACACTCTCTCACTCACTGTCCTTACATGAATCCCACCTAAATACAGGGTTTCTAAGTGCTGAAATACAAGCAAATTGGCACGGAATAAAGCCAACAAGATGGTTAATTAAATTCAACCTTACAATTCATCATATATTTATGAAATTCAATTTCATAAATATATACTTTAGTAACTATTTACTAAAGTAGTTAGGCCTAACATTCTGAATAACAAACCCATTAAACTTATCTCAAGGGAATATTTTGTATCTCCATTAAGAGACTATGAATTCCATCTTGAGAATATATGTTCCATCAACACTAAATGTGGCTGCCCAACATACTAATGTTTTTGACCGTTACGTTAGATCTCACTCCTGATATATCAAAACTGTCAGACCGTGTGCATTACCGATCCATCCCCTTTCAGCTACAGCATTCGCAATCCCAGTTACCGAGTGGAAACCCTCCAAGTTTCACCACTCCCAAGATTCGAACCTGAGACCACTTACTTGGCAGACTGAGTTCCATACCACCTCATCCAACGACCAATTGGTGAAGGATAAGGGTGCACAAATCTTTTATAGCATTCGATCGCAGACCAAGCCCATTGGTATTGGAGCGAATTGTGAAATCCCTCATAAAAACAATCTACACTTCATGATCAGGTCCATTATCCTTTCAGGATTAAGAGTTCATGTAAATATAAGTCGTGAGATTTATTATTCAATTGACAGTCTTTAGGAGAATAATAAATCTCACAGCAGTCCAGTTCAATATGTCTTTACTCTTAAAGCATATCAACATATCAACTAGAAGTCACCACTTCCATGATCAAGACAAATCATCTTAGTTGACATGTTATAGTCTTCGTAGATGAAATGCCCAATTTCATCACCGACTACGAACTAAAATTCTGAGTTTACAAAGAACTTGTGATTTATATCTTTTGTGACTTTTCACATAAATCACATACTATGCATCTCATGGACTATATGATAATGTCCTAATATTCATGTTACTATTATTTTAGATAATAATAAAACAACTTTATTAATTACAATATTGAGTCATACATCATGTCATACATAATATCATACATAACATCATACAATAAGATTCTAGGGCACTAATCCCAACACGGATGTCAGCATATCCAATTTACTTTAAAATAAAAAATAAATAAATAATTTATTAAAGAATTACAGTTTTGTTTTCCCCTAGATTCCCCTTCGGATGAACAAATATTAGCACATTTGTTCTTTGAAATCAAAACAAGCTTTACCAACAGCAATATTATGTTAAAATTTAACATTGTTGCTTTAATGCTAGATGGTCACAAGGCTTCCTTAAACTTCAGTTTTACAACTTATTGCATTTTGTATGCATAAAGGTTTTTATTTATTTATTTATTTTTATTTTTTTACTTTTTTATTTTTTAATTTGTTTTTAAAGAATGCCCATGATTGTATAGGACATTATGTAGATATTGGTGTATTTTCATTTAGCCCTCTGTTGTGGCTTTATTCTTTCATCCTCTGCCACGCCTTCCTTAAACTATAACGGTTTCAACTTTCAAGCTCTCAATAAGCTTAACCTCTGTTGGTGTAATTGGTGTTATTCTCTCCCCCCCCCCCCCCCCCCCCCAACCCTCCAACAATTCTTATTGAAGGAGAAAGTGCTATTTGAGCTATAGCTCATTGAATGGGTGGAGGGTGAGAATAACACCAATGACACCAATCAAAAGTCAACATTAGGTGAGTTCAACTTAGCTCAACTGATAAAGACTCTTATTGTCAAATAAGTGATTTGGGATTTGAACCCTGCCATCTCCAAAATCCAATTGGTTTCTTGGCTTGATAATAAGAGCAATCATCATTGAGTGGAAACTATAATATAGTGTTATTCTCTTTCTTTTATTCTTACTTTTCTTTCTCCTCCATCCTGATTTACATAGAGAATAAATCAGGGTCAAAGATGTTGTAGTAGGTCCACTTGTTGAAGATGAACTTAGCTTGCTAACTTTTCCCTTCTTTAGAATTTAATAAGAACCTTGGCAGAAGCATTTGAACAGAGGAGCAAAATGAAAAGAAATATAGTGGAAAGTAGCAACTTTACATGGAAAGCTTTCTTGATGGATGAGGGGAGTCCATATTAACTGTCAAATCTTCCATTTGAAAGTCTGGTAATTCCTTCTGGTTGAATTCCTTCTGATATACTTGAAAATTCATAACCTTTTTTCCCATTGACAATAGTAAATTTCTTCTGTGTGAAACTACAGATGTTACAAAAGACGTGTATAGATTGGATTAGAAAAATTAGGAGAAAGAGTGAGCCTGGTGCTCTACAGGAATAGTTCTATTGCAACTATAAGTATGCAAGAAGCCAGTCCTTTAACCAAGTATAAAATAAAAAAGGCATCCAAGAAATCCTAGCAGAATGTGATGAGAATCAACAAGCATTCAAGGATCCATTGCATGTTCTAGTTGGGCCTATTACTAAAGCAAGATCCAAGAAGATCAAAGAAGCACTTAATGGGCTGATTCATGAGATTTGGGCTGATTCTAACGGAGGATATTCCAAGCTTGGCCCAAAGGAAGATGAAGGCGTAATAAATTTAATCGAAGCTATTGAGGGCCAATTTGGCTTAGTTGCGCGTGATTTATGGCGTGGATTAATGGCTGATTGATTTTCCAGCTCCATATCAGTTAATAGATATTTTTCCTAGTATGGAGCATCTAATTTTGGACCAGATCTACCTTAATTTTAGGCTTTTATTATTTAGAACGTTTTTAGCTATTTTTCCTATTTTGGATCTGGTAATTTCAGACCAAATCAATTTTTATTTAGGGTTTTATTATTTAGTACATTTTTTTATATTTTCTATTTCCAGTCATGTCTTATAAATAGCTTGCACTCATTGTAATAGAGATTTTGCATTGAATAAAAATTAGAAAAGGTGAGGCTTTGCTCTTCTTTTGGTTCTTCAAGAACTGTGAACTTATCAGGGATTCTTCCTTGTGGCATTCAAACTTTATACCTTTGGTTCGTGATTCAATTATAATCATTGGGTCAAGGTGTTACACTTGTACCTTTGGTTCACGTTTCGATTATAAACGTTGGGTCAAGGTTTCTATCAAAAATCTGAATTTTAGTTTTCTTGGGCAAGTATTCCAATATTTTTGTTGGGTCTCAAAGGGTGTTGATTGAGGTTCGCATTATTTGGTATCAGAGCACAGGTTCTAAAATTAGTTTTCTTTCCCTTTATCTTTTGTTTCTTGTTATCATCCTGTCTTGTTCCTTTTGTGTTCTTTATTCCTCATTCTTATTTTGTGACGTGCACTAGGTTAAAATCGTGCATCAGGTTAAAATTGTGCACCAAGCTCCCAAAAAAAAAAAAAAAGAGACTTCAGAAAAGAAATAGAAAACAAAAACAAAATCTAAAAAAAAAAAAAAAAAAAAAACAAAAAAAAATTTGTTTGTAGTTTCAATTCTCTCAGACCAAAATATTATTTTCTTTTGTCCTCTTCCTTTGATTTAGTGTTTCTGTCATATTTTCTTGCCATTGGTATTAGTTTAAATACTACAAGTTGAATTTCTTGATCAAGTTTAT
>CM032328.1:39290227-39292727 GCA_019022515.1 Quercus aquifolioides | reverse complement strand
TTTTCGATATTAGTCTCACACTCTCTTGCCTTTTTCCACTTGTAGCTTCTCCTTTTCAGTTCTGCTTAAACTAATAAACTTGATCAAGAAATTCAACTTGTAGTATTTAAAACTAATACCAATGGCAAGAAAATATGACAACACTAAATCAAAGGAATAGGACAAAAGAAAATAATATTTTGATCTGAAGGAATTGAAACTACAATTTTTTTTTTTTTTTTCTATTTCTTTTCTGTAGTCTCTTTTTTTTTTTTTTTTTTTTTTTCAAGCTCTTTTTTCTTTTTCTTTTTTTCAAGCTCTTTTTTTTTTTTTTTTTTATAAAGCTTGGTGCACAATTTTAACCTAGTGCACGTCACAAAATAAGAACGAGGAACAAAGAACACAAAAGGAATAAGACAAGATGATAACAGGAAACAAAAGATAAAGGGAAAGAAAACTGATTTTAGAACCTGTGCTCTGATACCAAATGATGCGAACCTCAATCGACATGCTTTGAGACCCAACAAAAATATTGGAATACTTGCCCAAGAAAGCTAAAATTCAGTTTTTTTGAGAGAAAACCTTGACCCAACGTTTATAATCGAAATGCGAACCAAAGGTATAAGTAATAGACCTTGACCCAATGATTATAATGAATCACGAACCAAAGGTATAAAGTTTGAACGCCACAAGGAAGAATCCCTGATAAGTTCACAGTTCTTGAAGAACCAAAAGAAGAGCAAAGCCTCACCTTTTCTGATTTTTATTCAATAATCTTTCATTACAATGAGTGCATGCTATTTATAAGGCATGACTGAAAATAGAAAAATATAAAAAACGTACTAAATAATAAAACCCTAAATAAAAGTTGATTTGGTCTGAAATTAGCATATCCCAAATAGGAAAAATAGCTAAAAACGTTCTAAATAATAAAAGCCTAAAATTAAGGTAGATCTAGTCCAAAAATAGATGCTCCAGACTAGGAAAAATATCTATTAACTGATATAGAGCTGGAAAATCAATCAGCCATTAATCCACGCCATAAATCACGCCCAATTAAGCCTAATCAGCCCTCAATAGCTTGGATTAAATTTATTACGCCTTCATCTTCCTTTGGGCCAAGCTTGGAATGTCCTATGTTAGAATCAGCCCAAATCTCTTGAATCAGCCCATTAAGTGCTTCTTTGATCTTCTTGGATCTTGCTTTAGTAATAGGCCCAACTGGAACATGCAATGGATCCTTGAATGCTTGTTGATTCTCATCACTGACCTTTGCACCTCCTCCTCTTATTTGATCAGTGCCGAGCTTACCACTGTATTTGATACTACCAAATAAAGGTGTCTTCGGGGATTTTATCTCCATTATTGCCTTTATCTTGTCTAGATTAGCCTCTATGCCTTGTTAAGATACCATGAATCCTTAGAATTTCCCTGATGAAATAGCAAAAACACACTTTGTTGGGTTCAGTTTCATCTTATACTTACGTAGTGTGTCGAAGGTTTCCCTTAAGTCGTCCAAATGGTCCGCTTTGTCATTTCTCTTCACCAACATATCATCTACATATACTTTCACATTTCTTCCTATCTGATGAGAGAACATGTGGATCACTAACCTCTGGTATGTGGCCCCAACATTCTTCAGTCCGAAAGGCATCACCTTGTAACAGTATAACCCTTGGCTAATGATAAATGCGGTTTTTTCTTGATCTTCCTCCTCCATCATGATCTGATTATAGCTAGAGAAGGTGTTCATGAAGCTGAAGAGCTTGTGTCCGACAATTGAATCTACCAGTTGGTCGATCCTGGGTAAGAGGAAGCTATGAAGTAGACATACATCCTCCACTTGTCGTTGTTCTTTTTTACCATCACTACGTTAGCTATCCATTCAAGGTAGAACACTTCCCTTATGAAGCCTGCCTTTAGGAGTTTCTCAACCTCTTCTGGTATTGCCTTATTGTGTTTAAGCGCAAATATTCTTTGTCTCTACTACACTAGCTTACACTCCGGATTAACATTGAGACAATGTTGGATGACTCCTCTGTCGATTCCTGGCATATTCTCATGCTTCCAAGCGAAAATGTCCTAGTTTTCTCTTAGGAAGTTCATTATCTTCGTCTTCTCCAAGGCTGAAAGTGCCAAACCTATCTTCAAGACTTTGGACGGATCTCCAGGGACAACCTCAACCTCTTGTGGCACTTCTGACGGTTTGAGGATTTGTTCAGGTTCATCTATCATCCATGTGTGGATTTCCCCTAATGCTAGGGCATCTTGATAGCATTCTCTTGCGAGGAATTTGCTCTCCTTTGATTTCCCCTATGTCATTGGCTATAGGGAACTTCACCTTTAGATAATAGGTCGACGTTGCCGCTTTCAACTTGTTGAGTGTTGGTCGTCCAAGGATGACATTGTACGTTGATAGGCAATCTACCACAAGGAAATCAATCTCCTTGAAGACTTATGCTGGATAAGTGCTTGTAATTATGGTTAGCTTAACAACACCTTTGGGGATAACCTGTCTCCA